>VCJN01002332.1:0-25338 GCA_006384855.1 Tetraselmis striata | reverse complement strand
GTATACATCAGTTAGGCACATGAAAGCGTGTGGTAGTGCTTCGGCAGCCTCTCTAAGAGCCACTGCGCTCAGCACGACAACTGCATGTGCAGTGAGTGGTTCGCATATGGCACGGTAATCCACAAAGCAGAAGTAGGAAACTTTAAAAGGGGGGAGGGGCGCACTCCATGGCCGAGTATGTAAGGATGGTCTTGAAAGCTCTCCGCTGTCCAGTTTGGAAACATGGAAGAGCCGCCCATGATAATGATGGGAGGCCGCCCAAAGTCATTGGTAACCTTGATGTTTTTTTACGCGCTGATCGTATACATGCATGCGCGTCAACCAAGCACCCACGTCAGTCGCCGGACTACAACACTGTATTGACAATAAACACGCAGGCTGTTCTGGCAAGGCAAGGGCGTCACACCCGATAGAAATTCTTGAACTTGATCATGGCGCTGCCAGGGCCAAGGGCCCGCACATGCACCTACCCCATCCTGAGCAAAAACGTCTTCACACCCCAGGTAGGAGGGCATGATGTGGCGCCCAGAATGTCATATGGAGCACGCACATGGGCGGGGCCAGTAAGTCCCATGGGAAGCTTGCCAGTGGCGGAGGCGCGCGCGCTGGAGCGCCTCCAGCTCGGTGTCCGTGAGGACTATTGAGGAGGGAGCCATCCGCGCCGGCAAAGCACGACTGGACGCATTGATGTATGGGGTCTCGCTGAACCTCCGTGATGCATCATTTGTGCGCTTCGCCCTCGCTCCTGCCGCGCCCGCGTATCCCTCACCCCGTTCCCCGGGGGCAGAAAAAGGTCAAACGCTCGATGATATATAGCGTCTGTGTGGCGGGATGTAGTCTACCGGCCCCAAGAAGAGCACAGCCCCGTCCAAGTGGGTGCCCTAGAAGAGGCACCCCGGGCAGGCAAAGAAAGCCGCGTGGTAGCCCCTGTCAGTCAGCTTGTACCTGGAAGGATAGTCAGTGTGAAGCGCTCCAAGGAAACTTTACTGCGGCCTTCGGGAGGGGGGCGGGGGGGGGGGGGGGGGGGGGGGCATCTGCATTTCCACAAGCCACACATACGCTGGGCGAGTATATTTTGTAATCCAGCGAAGCGTCGATTTTTCGGCGGTGAGCTTTATTGCCGTACGGGTACCCGTATAGTGCAGCGGATTGGGCCTATAGGTGCATGACTAAAGCGCTTATCTACTGACATGTTCTACTAAGTACTATAATCCACCCACCCACCCACCCGCCCGCCACGCGTCCTTTACTGTGCCAGCAGCCGTCCGAGGTTACGATCTCATTCGTGTGGGGGGCTATTGAGTACTTGGGTACTCGCTACTTCGCTGCTGCGTAATGAATTAGAAAAAACTCTCTGGCATCTTTCAAAGCGTTGGCAAATGCAAACGCTCGCTGCTGGTACTTGGTACTCGCTACCTCGCTGGTGGTACTTGGTGGTACTGCTGATACTGGTACTGGTACTCGCCTTACTCGCTGCTGGTATTGTGGGAAAAAAACTCTGGTATACTTCAAAGCGCTTGCAATGCAAAGCGCTAGCTTGCTGGTACTTCAAAGCGCTGGCAATGCAATTGATGGAACTGTAGGCTAGTGAGTATAGAACCCGTTCTTTTGGAAATTTTCTGAAAAATGCGACGCATCGCTGATTCAAACTGTCAAGTTACTTCATAGTATATGCACATGTATATGTCACACTGTTTAGCATGAGAAGAGCACTTACATTAGCACATCTTGCACATAAAATGGGAGAAGGTAGGGGGGAATTTAACATCAGTAGTTGGCGGTGCGCTAGCACCTGACAACGATGGCGCGTCATAGCTCCGGCCAAACGGAAGGGGATCCTCCCGTGATTGCTTCATCGCACGCGAAGGTTTCCTTCAAGAAAATTAGAAAATCCAGTTGTGGTCCTTCATGCGGTCCAAGGCACCAACGATCAGGATTTCGGATTGGACCCTCCAGCAGCACGTATCAGTGAGCCGGCTCATGCAGGGCTTGCGACGTCGAAGAGCTATTGTTGTTTTCATTGAGAAAATGGGCGGCGGGGGGGGGGGGGGGGGGTCTCGAACGTTTCGTTGATCGCTATGCATTCATTCATGCGTGCACTCCATACATCGTAGACCTACGTGTCGGCACTAAACGGGTACTTGCCAGTAAGCGGGCTTGCTCTGCCAAGCATGCAGGGTTCGCCCGCAGATTTGAGATGGCGCTCTCTGAAGTGGCGGCAGGTCCCGCTGAGTGTCTTCTTGCACACCACGGCCTTGCACCCCAACGATCTTGCCATGTGCATCCTTTCTATGTTGAAAGATTGGTCGCGTTCTCGAACTGACTCCTCGCTGGCCGCCGCGAGAATCGTCGAGCGGGGTACTGGCTCGAAGCCAGTCGCGGATTGCGTACGGGTGAGAAAATAGTGGGAATAACGGAGCCACACCTCCGTCGGACTTTTAGCGCACTACAAGCAGCGCGGCATGGCAAGCCATGCACCGGTACTCGCGCCGCGTCAACCTGCTGGCCGATTAGCGCCGGAGCGCTCGCGGGCGCACGTATGTAGTGAAGCAAGTACCCGTAAGTAGTCGCCGCTCTTGGCGCAAGAGGTCCAAGTGTTGGGGCGCCTTCCGCCGATGTCCCGCGAGGCGAACTTTACTTTTACTTTTACCAGTAATCCGCCTTAGTCGCTAGATGTACTCGACCATGGGCGAAGTGCGCAAGGGGCTCCACTGCGCACCAAGCGGGTGCCTAATCGGAGGTATAGCGAAAGATACATTGCGGTATGTTGTTTAGCACTCTAGTGCCTCGTCCGGATATGTTGTATGGTATTTATACAACACGATTATACAACACGGGTCGCGTCGGCATCATTAACGGATTTTACTTACATACTACTAGTATTACGCGGGCCGCGCTCGTGACAAAAGCGTCGCCCTCTAAGATGCTGTAGCTCGCTGAACCGTCATCACACCACCGGTTCCGGCCAGGGCACTGCGGAGGAGCAACCATCAGCCGGCAGCCGACCGGGAAAGGAAGGTCTTGAGGTACGGGGTTTGGGTACGGGAAGGGTTGCCCGGTGGGCAGCCTAGTCCTTGCGGCGGTTGACGCCGTAAACCGCGAGCCCCTGGGCGGCCATGCGGCGGTGCCGGGTCCAGCATGCGACGCCCTTACGCCTCTTGCTTGGTATGCACAGAGGGATGTCGCAGTCCGGGCACTTGAAGGACGCCCAACCTACAGTGTCGTCGTCCACACGGCACATAGTGCAGCGGGCTTGCTTGGTGGCGTTGTCGTTGCCGGGGCGTTTGCCAGGGTGCATGATGCAGCGAGGCAGCGGGGGCGGCGCGTCGGTGATGTCGGCCAGTGCCACACGCTCCGACCTGCGAGTCGACTCCACCTGCCCTTGCAGCCCGTTGTAGATCAAGGCCTTGCACAGTATGTCGGCAAAGTTGACAACACTAGTGTTTGCCAGAGGGTGGTGACGGGGGAGGTGGTACTTCGCCAGCAACTTCCAGCAGTCAGTGACATGGACGCCGGCCATAGTTGTGTGCAGGCGGAACCAACAATCCTGCGTGTGCCACAACTCCTGTAGCTTCAGGTCATGCTGGCGGCTCTGGTTGTGGTTGTCGACACGTGGGCTCCGGGCGATGTACTGTGACACCACATCAGGACGAGGCATGGCCCTAGTCGTGACGTTGTTATGGTCGTCGGCCCATCGTTGAATTTATGGCTCGCCGTCATGCACACCTCCCGCTCCCTCCGTAGCCAGGAAGAACAACACCCTCCTCCTGTTGTATTTGTACCCGATTGCCATCAAGCCAACACCATCAACTGTGGAGCGGAGAATCATCCGACTGCCGGCTGGCTTGTCCTTCAGGTGTGACTCTAGGTAGGCCTTGGGGTAGAGGGAATGGGACTGCTTGACGCAGCCGATGAAGTGACGTCTAGTCTTTGCCAGTGCGACCGCAGCCTGCACAATCAAAGACGACACACACTAGGTTTCTGACAGTCGCATGCCATCATATATTTCGCATGCAACAAGGCACTTATATATGCTATATATATGCTATCGTACCTTGACAGATGCAAACCAGCTGTCACCCAGCATGGTTGCACCCGCATGAGCAGAGGGTTCAGCCATGCGCACAGGGCAGGCGGCTGTGACGCCCAGCTCAGGTTCATGCTCCTTTGCTCTCATTGCATCCTTACCCTCTTGGACCTCGAAGTGCACCATGACACCAGTCGCACAGTCACACGCTGTCTTGGCCTCGGTGCCGAGGGGCTTTGGCTTGCGCTTGATGAAGGAGATGTTCGGGAGGCTAGCAATCGGGTGGTGCGCGGCTGGTACGCGCTCATTGTCTCGTCCATGGTGATCCACATTCCCATCACCAACATCATCTCTTTGTTCTTATTGAAGTCAGCCACCATCTGGTTGAACATCTCCGTTGTGTTGGGCCCTGCTCCAGGTGTTGCCTTGCTATATTTCACCAGGGCGTGGATCAGCTCGAAGCGCCAGTACGGCATGTACTTCTGGAAATTAGAAGCTTCTCTGATGCCATCGCTCTCGGTATGGTCCCCCCATAGATGATGGCCCTTCTGGTTGAACTGCCGCGCTGCGATCATCAGGCCCCAAAAACGAACCCATTCGGACTCGGTCACGGGGCGAAAGGAAGTGCGGGTCCTCAGGGCAGCCTCGTTCAGCCGGGTGATCGATGTCATTGTGGATGTCCCCTGGGTACATCTTGATCCATAGGCCTAGCATTTCGAGGTCACCGTCTCTGTATGGTAGCCCGCCGCGCAATCCAGTAGGCTCGTCACCGGCAGCACGGCGGGGCTCTCGCCTGCTGGGCGCATGATCAACTGTCAGCTAAAGTTGTAATATTTTGAAATATTCAAAAATATTCAAAAATCGTTGCGCCCGGCACATGCCTTCGCACGGCCGCGCCACCCGGACACCTCAACAAGTACCGACAGCAGCAGGGTCACCACACGCCGTCGACTTACTCTCGAGGCAAGGTATTAGACGAGTGTTTTGGGTTGGAAGGGGTCCACACCTGAGGCAAGGCGCCTGCGCCGTCGGGTTGCAGCTTCAGGACGTTGGAGGTCTCGATGGACTCGGTCCCGTCATCCCACCTGATGCGAAACTTGTTATTGGCGACCGACTTCTCGACGTTGCCAAACTTGAAAGCCCTTTGTTGGCGTACCCTGCCGGGCGCAGGGGCTTCATACGGCCCACGACGGGCAGCCACACGGCTTTTAACCTCGATAGGCTTTCTCATGGTGACTGGGTGGATGAGAGGTGGTGACTACTGTGCCGCTGACCGATCTGCCGACTCCACCGGGCCCGGATCAACTTAAGTAAGGTATTTGGGTGTCGGAGGGCCACCTTTGACGCCATGGTCGTCATCATGCCAGTTTTGCCCATAGCAATGGGCCCGTGCTTTCTGTTGTATATATACAACATTTGTTGTATATATGCAACATATTCGGACGAGGCACTAGAATAGTGTATCGTGTTTATCGTTTGTTTCCCGGTATATTCCGCTCGTGTAGTACTGCGTAGCCGTGCGCGAACACGGCCTCGTGACGGCTGCAACCGCGGACGGGCAGCGCCCGTTCGTCGGCTCGCGGAGGGGGGCGATGTTCACGGCCTCATGCCCGAGCCGGACGGGCACCACCAGCCATGGAAATAGGAAAGGACCATAGCCTATCTCATGGGGATGCTATAGGAAAAATGAGCTAGAGGTCGGAGGCTATAGAGACGGTGCCCCATGTGCCCCCGATTCAAGAAGCCGCCCCATCTTGGAACCCGCGCTTTCAGAAATACATACACCCCCGACCTCAACCCCTCCCGTGGGTGCGGCTGAGGTAGCTCTCTACTTATCGATGAGCACTAATAGAGCAGGCCCATACACATGGGTGACATCCGCTGGCGGTCAGTTTGCGATCATCAATAATCTCAGTCGATGCCGGCCCGATGGGCCCGACCGACCCGGATTTTCCGCGCTCTCGACCCCCTCCCGCATAGGCATCGCCTGCCACCTGCAACTAACTATTTAGCGCGCTGCACATGTACCGTCCCATGGTCTCGCTTCTAGGGGTGCGGTAGAGCCCATGAGTGGCTCATGAGATGGTCGGTGCGCGGTGCCCCATCTCCCCCCATATTTTTGAGTTGAGATCAGATAAACGGGCTGAATGGGTGACCGGCCAACCACCACCCGTAGATGAGTGGTCGAAGCGCCACCCATCTACCTACGCCTGCCGAAAACCACTATACCCATATGCTAGTGATAGAGACCGATATGGGTCGATTTGTTTGCTTACAATTGGTGCACCGGGAGCCGATGGAGCGACGGGTCGCTGTGATAATGATGTAAACTAGTTCATGGGGTTTCCTCCTTTGACCTAACCGCTTGTCAGCTACAAGTGCTGCTCAGTGGTACGGGAACTAGGTACCTGTCGTTGCGCCCTTTTTTTGGTGCAGCACAAGTAGACATAAAAGCAGCCATAATAGCTCAGCCTGCCATCTTCCAGATTTCGATGCGTTACACGCAGCGATGTTTAAAACTGTCTCGTAACATGTTGCGAGCAAGGTCACCCCAGGTTGTTCAAGACCACACCCGGCTCACCACCCGTGTGTGATATTCTCATCCGCACGTCCGTGCGTTACCATGCCAGATGGAGAAGAACCCGTCGTTGAACCGACGCTCGAGTCGCTACACGCAGACGTGAAGGCCCAGTCTACATTACTGCGAGAGCTTGCTACAACAATGGCCCAATTGACGGCTCGTGAGCGCGTTGTTGATGGAGAAGGAGCACATGGTTCCGGTTCCGGGCAGCGCATCGCGGGACAGCCGACAGGCAACGGGGGAGCCGCAGAGCGCCCCGACTTGCTAGAGCTAGCCCAGAGCGGCCGTGTCGGAGCAAAGTCCGTGAGTGACGAGGGTGACTACCTCGCGGTGCCAGAACTACTGCAGGGAGCAGAGTCTGGTTACGAGGCCGTTCGACCGGTCAGCCGAGTGCCTGGACTCTTCCTCCTGAGCATCGACCTAACGAACGAGTACCTCAAGCTGGATGTCCGGCGTCTGCCGGCCCAGGAGGAGTATCTATGGATGTCGTGTTTCGGCGCCCACATGGACGCACTTTTCGTGGCCCACAACCGCCGGGAACCTAACCGCTGCCGCCGAGTACTTTGCAAACAGTAGTCGCACCTCTGGAACTTTGTCGGTGAAACGACGCACTAACGTAATTGACGAGCCCGAAGGTGTCGGTCCCTAGCTGCTTCACTGCGATCTCGACTGCAGGATGCTTTCGGCTCGGATGAGCTAGGACAGCGGACACTTGACCTACCTGCTCTTTAGCTCCCTCACCAGTCAGACACTCAAGAGCTACGCCGGCAGTCTGTCTCAGTTCGCGGAGTTCTGCCACGACTCCGAGAACATCAGCCCGCTGGAGGCGACCACTGCTACTGTCGTCCGGTACGTTGCTTGGATTGGTGAGCGAGGGCACATTGGAGCTAAGTCACAACAACCCTACATGTCTGCCATCAACACGTTCTTCGAGCTGCACAACCTCGACCCAATCGCCAAGGACAGCGTACACCTCACTTCGGCAAGGCGTGGGCTGATGCTGCGGCAGCGCCGTCTGGAAACCGCCCCTTTGCGAGTTCCTCTGCATGCTAATGTAGCTTACCGCTTCGTCACAAAGGCCGAGCTGATTGTGCTTGCTCCCACCCCAGAGTACCAACACGACTTCCGAGCCCTCGTGGCCTCGGTTGTCAACTTCATGTTCTTTGCCATAGGACTTACTCGCGTCTCCTGCCGAGTGCGGGATGTGCATGTCGACGATTACAACATTACCCGACCTAATGCAGGTGTACCGCGAGAAAGGCCGCGCTTACCGACGGGGACCCGACGACCTACGCGTGCTTCTCCTTCCGGTGTCAGAGCACCCCCGAGTTGCACGTCTCCTAATACACCACTTCATCGACAACGTACAGTCTGTCCCCCTGGTTACTGTTGCCTTGGCTGAAACAAACTTCTGGGCGGTCACCCCGAGCGAGCAATCAAAACCTTGGACTGCCGCTACAATGTCGGATTGGTTGTCTACAACCGTCCGTCTTGTCGGTGCTGCCCCTCCCGCCGGCACTTCCTGGACCTCACACAACCTTCGCAAGGGAGCAGCGTCTGCGGCCAACGCCATCGGAGTGCCATTGTCCCACATTCGCTACCAAGGCGGATGGGCCACTAACTCCGACGTCGTTTTGGGCTACATCGACCCCAACTAACGTTCTTCCTTCACCTGGCGCATGGTTCTTCTTTGGCCACATCGCCCCCCTCCGCCACTTCCAAGTCCAACAGGACTCCGCGCCGCGGTGGCCTTCCTGGTGCCTCCTTCATGACCTGGCGCTACCCCTTCTCCGTCAATCCACCGCTCTCTCCGTTCGCTCGTAATTGGCAAAACCAGACTCAACTTTGAAATGATCTAAACTAGTTCATGGGGTTTCCTCCCTTGACCTAACCGCTATTCATCTACAAGTGCCGCTCAGTGGTACGGGAACTAGGTACCTGCCGTTGCGCCCTTTTTTGGGTGCAGCACGAGTAGACATAAAAGCAGCCATAACAGCTGAGCATGCCATCTTCCAGTTTTCGCTGCGTTACACGCAGCGCCCTCCCTGACTCCGTTTTCCCTCCACGCTTTTCACTTAACCTTCCTTCGAATTTCGGCTCTTGACCGTGTAAAACAGCCTGGGCGACCTTTTCGGCAAAACCAGACTCAACTTTGAAATCTTTTAAAATAATGAAAATACGGTTATGGGGAGGATGAGGTGAGACACGGGATGAATCGCACGATTCTTCACTCATGCCTCACCAAATCCCAAACGACTCGGCCCATATCCCACCGACCCCCAGCCCATAAGGGCCCATTGGTGGTGGTCTAGAGGCTATCGTTCACATCTTGTGCACTGCTTGTGGGCTAGGGTGGGATACACTTCTCACTTCTCAGCCGCTTTTTACCCTGTGTTAAGCACAGTACTGCCCTTAAGTACTCGCGACGCCGTCCGCTCCGCCGAGCCGATCGCCCGGCAGCCCGGCAGCCCGGCAGCCCGCCAGCCGTCGCCAGCCCCCCAGCGCCAGCCAGTCAGCCAGCCAGCCGGTCATCAGCACTCCAACGGCCCTCCTTCGGGACTAGCCGCGCAGCTTTGCGGGTTTTACCGGTTGTCGCGGTTGCGTGTGTCGGCGAGGATCACGCGATCGGTCGCGCGGTTAGGGGACCAGCCGACTAATTTATTGCCTGAGCCGAGCCCCCCCCCCCCCCCCCCCCCCCCCCCCCGCGCCCCGCCGACAGGTCAGGTGGATCAGGACAGGCCGGGACAGGAAAGGCCAGGACAGGACGCCACGAGGTCGGGACACGATTCTTGGTGCAACCTGGCTCCACTCCGGAGGCAAGATTGCCCCAGCCCGCCCGCCCGCCCCCCCGCGGTCAAATCGGCAAGCCTTAGCGCCCCAGCATCGCGTAAAAACGAGTCCTTAACCGAGCGGTATCCGCCCCTTGCTGTCGGCCCTATCCGGCCGGCGACTCGGGGATCCGTAACCCTTATCCCTCGCGCTAGGGAATGTTTGCCAGGACCCTACCGCATTACCGAGTTTTCCCGCGTGGGCTATACCCGTAGCTCCGGTAGGGTTGGCCCCGTTATGGGCAACCGCGCGCCACCGAGTGCAGCCGTCATAGTTACGGGGGTTCGCCCTTGGACGGTTGGGCACCTGGCTGGGGCTGGGGCGTCCCTGCGTCGTGTGTGTTGTTGGGGGGACCCGTCGCCACTACCTGCCTTTTGGAGCCGCGTCGATCGGGCGTCTAATGACCGGCCCTCGGCCATTCCGAAGATCGATCGTGTGTTGCAGCGGGATGGGGTAGTGCGCTTTGATGTGTATTATACCCAAGGGCAGGGTGCGCATGTCCGCGAGCGTTTACAACGTTTTGCAGGCCGGTGGGGGTGGTACTTGCGGGAACACCGCTCGTACTGGGATCGCCACGCCGCCCGCCCCCCCCCCCCTTGCCCTTTCCCTTCCTTCCCATGCCTGCCCACATGTGCGTTGCGACGCTTAACGTGAATGGGTTGTCTTCTAAGGTGGAGAATGTTGGCGCGCTGCTGATCGAGCGATCTGTAGATGTTTTGCTCGTTCAGGAGACCACGGTTAGGGCGACCGATATGCGAGTGCGTTTTAATGGGTACTCTGACTACTATTCGTTCGGGGACCGCGTTGCATCGGAACGTGGGTGTTGTATGTGTGTTAGTCCGGTCGCCGTACCGGGCGCGGGCAGTCGGCGCGCCCCACCCATGTTGGACCTGTGTCCGGGTGGGGGGAGGTTGCAGTGACTCCGCGGCCACTATATTTATCTCGGCCTATTCGCCCACTACAGGCTCACAGGGGGAACCGTATCGGGACCGCCTGAGCGAAGAATTGGCGCGGCTTCGTACGAGTTACCCGAGGGATCACTAGGCTCCCAGCCTGTCTCGAAATTACACTGTAATACCCTGTACTCATTCTGTAATCTTACCAGTAGTATGACACTCGTCTGTAGTCATTCCGTGACGTACTCGTGATAAACTGCATCAGGCGCATATCACACGTCATCGCGACGCATCATCCAACGCGGAGTATTTTTGCATCTGCCCCAGGAAGCCCGACAATCTCGCTGCGCTCTGGCCTCATCCGCGATAGCGCGCGCGCGGCACAGCCAGTAGTGAGCGGGCGCGCGGCAGTGGGCGAGCGGAATAAATTATTTACATCCGGTTTTGCCCGGGACCGCCTCGGCGGCCGGCGTGCTGCTCGCAGGTGGCGGCATCGGCTACGGCAGCCCGGCGGCCGGCCCGCGACCCGATCGCCCCACCGCCCGCCCTAGCCCCGGCACCAACCCGGCCCCCTAGCCGCCGGCTTGGCGGGCTGCTCGGCCTCCTTGGCCGGGGGCTCCGTGCTACTGCCCTCGTCGACGTCAACTTTCGACGTCGGAGGTCTGACACAGCAACTGCGAAAGTCAGTATGCGTGTTGATTGCTTGTCGTGGCGGCGGTGGCTGTGTAATCGAACAAGTGGGAAAACAAACGCGACTCACCTGCGGCTTTGCAATGCGGCGTCACCTCGCAGACCTCGAGCTAGCCAAAGAAATCTGAGTGTTCCGCTGCCAGCATTCGTCAAGGACAGCGCCGGCATCATTGCCTTCTCCTCAGCTGCAGGAGCAACATAAAAAGTAACGCAGCACGGGGCGGTCAACGCCTGTGAAATTCTAATCCTCTAAGCAGTCAAGTCACCCACCTGCCGACTCACTGTACCTTTCAGGGTGGACTCCAGTCCCCGGCTCGTGGGAGTGTGGCATGGACCGTCGACGGGGGCGTTCTGAACGCCAGTGCCCGTGTCGGATCCCGTGGAGGGGGGGGGGGGGGGTGAGGGAGGGCGCCCTATGGTATTGGGTTCAAGATCTTGGCACGCGTCGCGTCGGGTACAAACGAGGTAAAATGCAGCGAGACGACACCCTCATCGGACACTTGGGAACCATGATGGAGGGTGCTGGGGGACGAGCAGGTACGGTATTGTCTGGCGAGTGTGCGTCAGGTAGGCGCAACCGCTTTCTATAATAAATAAGTCCGGCGCCGCGCCTGGAAGACTACCCGCGCTCAGCGCGAGTCGTCTCAATATCATACATATTCTAGGATTATGTTATATATTATGTAAATTATTAAACATATGTATATTTTAATGTTCCACTAGTAATGATATAATATAGATATTTACATATTATGATGAATTAATATAATATTTTATAATTCAATATACATTTGAATATAATAATATATTACTATGTAGCAAATGAATGATATAGCAGATAACTGTAGTGTAATATACAGCGCAGATCGTAGCAGTACTGTAGTGCGAGTACCCGGCTTGCTGTGTATCCATAGCGTAATATCCGCATAATTGTGTTCAGCCCTGAGCCATATCCCGTATGGCAACCGTATTTAGCATGTAAATGAGCACATGCGATCAGAGGTAAAGCAAATGAATTACACGCCAGTCCAGTCATGTGCCGCGGCACAAGCCAGGTCTACAGAACGGTCCAAAACTAGTTGACCGCAATGTCTCTCACATTCCTCATCCTTTGCTGCACATGGCGGTGCATGAAATGGTTATCTATGGCATTCGCGCATGTTGGTGTTTTGGGGGCTGGCGCAGATTCGGCAGCAGAGCACAGGGCGCACCGGCGTAAGCAACCAAACAGCTAGATCTTTAGTCAATACAAGTTTGCCGCACATCCATGTAATTTACACATGATCCCATTCCATACTGCCCAATGCATAGTGCCGCTCACAGCATTGCAGCGCTGCAGTCCCAGAGAGCGTCCGAGCGATCAAAGGTAAAGCAAATAAATTACACGCCAGTCCAGTCAGGTGCCGCGGCACAAGCTAGGTCTACAGAACTGTCAAAAACTAGTTGACCGTCAATTTTGTTTTTCGCCCCCGGGACAGGATTGGCACCAGTGAAACCCAGTGACCGTCAATGTCTCTCGAATTCCTCATCTTTTGCTGCACATGGTGCATGAAATGGTTATCTATCGCATTCGCGTAGGTTGGTGTTTCACGCCAGCGCAACTTGTCGTCCACACCATGGCAAGCAGCCATAAGCTCTATCTTTGCACCTCATACTTCAGATAGAGAGACAACACTGAGCATTACCATAACTTCCTGCCTAACCCACATCGTAACATGCTCACCCACACCACCCAGTCGCCGCTCAACAATGATTAACTTCACTGCTGGCGGGTCAGGGATACCCGTAGGGAAGCATTTTATATTCCACCAAGCTGGTGGCTTGCCCTTCCCCCTATCACTACCCTTGGAACTGGCACAGGTCCTCTACAGCTGAAAAATCCTCAGTCCAGATGGCAGTGCGCCTATTACCTGGGATCTTCCGTGTAGGGAAGTGCTTCCACCTGGAGTCCTTTGCGAAGGTCTGGTGCAAGGAGTAGAGCATGGGCACCGTCCAGCGCGTCACTCCCAACCCCCTCGGCGCCCTCAACTTCCGGTGAAACACGTATGCAAGCTCCGCTTTGCACGCCCGCTCGTCGCCCAAAACGGTCCGGATACTTAGGGGGGTGTCGCAGGCCGTGCATCGGCCGTGCGCGCGGGGTAGGTCGCTGAGTCGCTCAGCGGCGCAGCGCACGTATCGCCAAGAACCTGACATAATGCACATGCACACAACAACATATATGCACACACCACAGATTCCACAGGGGGTCGACACACATTCTGACGGGCAGAAATTTTGATATGGTTCTATACTGCCGGATTCTGAAGTATTGAAAACTTTGACTAGGGCGGGTGCCGGATCTGGTCAAGGGATCGCTTTGACAACGAGGGGAGGAGGGTCGCGGTTAGGCAGAAAGTCGAGTGAGCACTGTGACTCGCCCGCGCTCACCTGACAAGCTTCGGCCGTGCTCGGCCTAGATGATGGCGAAAACCACCGTGGCGGCAGGCTTTAGTGTCCTCGAGACGTTGTGCCGGGCCTTGAGTAACCGAACCGTGTATGGTCGCCCCACAAGCGGCGGGCGTGGCCTGGGTGGTGATGGCCAACTGACTGTTCCGGCGCGTCGCGTAAGCATACATTTATGCGGGCCGCGGCGAGGGCTACTAATGTGCCGATACCGGTACCCTACAGTTACCCGTGGGCAGGCGTCCAGCCCTCCTTCCCCTCAGGAATACGGCGCTTGGAGGTGCGACGCCCGATGGCACACAGTATTTGGCGCCGGTGGCTCGCAGCGTGTGGGGATGGGTAGGAGCTACTCACTGGCGCTGTTGCGATGGTAAACCGCCCGCACTTGATGTTAAAAATCAGATTTGAGCCCTACGATGCCGTTGGGCGTTGGCCGTTGCGAGTCGTCACGGAGCTTATTGTGAGGCGTTAAAGTACAGCATGGCGGAAGTCCCAAAGATTATGGGTAGGCGCGCGAGGCGCGATGTGGGCCCAATGTACTATGGGGACGGCACGACATGGTATTGGTAGCAATATTACGGAATGCAGGCCGGCGGGCACTTCATTGCGACTACCGAGCCTAGCAGAAAAGTGGCGATTACACGGTATATACAGCGATTACAAGCCCATTCCGTGGGAAAATCACGATTACGGGCCATTACAATATAATTACGAGACAGACCGGGAGGCTAGTGAGATGATCGTGGTGGAGGGGGATTGGAACATGGATGAAAGGGAGTTGACGGCTCTACTCAGGCGTTGGCGGTGCCTTCCCGGCGGTAAGCCCATGTGGCCGCGGGATGCATCGGCGCGCGAACGAGGTACTTGTCGGAGGGGCAGCTGCCGCGTTCTCGACCACTTCATCGCATGGCCTCCCACCATAGGCCCTCCCCCCCCCTCTCTCGCCCTCGGGATGGGTGGACTACTCTTGGGACACCTCCGATCACTTCCCTGTCCTTCTTTCCCCGTGGGCGCCATCCGTGAGGATACCTGTCCACCTCCCCTGCATGAACGCCCGTCTGCAAGGTCCATTCCCAAACCGGCCCACGGCGACTCCCCCTCTGAATGGCCCAAGCCGTTCCACGGTTTTGTCACCGCTAATCCGTTCGCGGTGCTCACCCCTCTAGATGACCCACATGAAGACAGTGGGCCCTCGGGAGGGGGGGGGGGATCCCTTGACACCGGCGCCAACCACTTCATCCAAGCAATATGGTCGGCGGCGGGTGAGGTAGGCGATGTTACCAAGCCCAAGCGTCGTGGCCTAGGGCCGCCGCCGCTGCAACGGTCTATCGTAGGTGCGATTAATCGTCGGCGCATGGCCTTTATGGCGTGCCGGGGGACTAGGGGCCCTCGGGATGCCGCTCTAGCGTCGGCACATTATGCCGCAGCACGGCATTGGCGGGTCCGGACACTAGTACGTAATAACCGCCGCCGCCAAAGGGAGCGGGCCGTGCTAAAAGCGGTTCAGGATTTTAAGAAGGGTGGTGGGAGACGGGGGTTGTGGAAGTGGGCGCGCTCTCTCCGTAAGGGGCAGGGTTCATTCGAGGGCGCGAACGACCAGCCATTACGCGATCCGGTATCGGGGGTTCTGCATACCGAGCCGGGCGAAATCAATGCGTGATGGGCGCGGCACTATCGGGAGTTGCTGCGTGACCCCCACCCCCTAGCACAACGGGTTGCGACATACCGTGCGGCGTGGGAACACCGCCACGGTGCATCGCCTCCCATTGCCCCCGCACTAAACAAGATTAATGGGCATATCACATGGGAGGAACTAGTAAAGGCTCTTAGGCGTTTAAAAATATTAAGGCCCAGGGGCAGGATGGGATCACTGCGGAGGCTGTAAAATTGGCGATATACGCCCCAAATAGCCATTTCGGCAAGGCATTGCTGGCCTTAATTAACGGGATATGGACTAAGAACTATATATATCCCCCAGCAGTGGCGTAGCTCGGCCATAGTATCGGTGCCCAAGAAAGGCGACGCGGCCGTTATGGACAATTATAGGGTATTTCGATTATGGGTGCCGCTATGAAATTCCTTATGACCGTCATTAGCCAACGCTTGCAAGACATCTGCCAAACTAAAGGGATAGTCCGCCGTTGGCAAGCGGGTTTTATGCGGAATGAGGAGGGCCCCATGCAAGTCGCCAGCTTGTTCGATATCGCGGCTCGTCGCCAAGCGGCAGGTCTACCCACGTACGCGGGCTTTATTGACTTTAGGAAGGCATATGACACCGTACCTCATGAGCTTTTATTCCTAACACTACAAGCCATAGGAGTTACGGGTCATATATGCTTACCTTCATTAAAACTTTATACATGGATAGTATGGTACGGGTCAAGACATGGGTGGCCCCGGGAACACTATCAGACCCCATACCCATAGAGCGTGGCCTCCGACAGGGATGCCCCGCTTCCCCCATCCTATTTAACATATTTATTAACGATATATTCGACGGGGTAGAACATCTAGGGTGTGATGTACCAGGGTGCACCGACACATTAGCGGCAAGGCAAGCAACCACTAAGGGTGCCATGTCAGTTATGCGCGGACGACGCTGTAGTTGGTATCACATGCTCGTTCGATAACCTGCATGCCATGTTCGTCTACTTCTCGCAGTGGGCGGAGGAGCATTTTATGGGGTTTTGGGGTACTTAAGTGTGGGGTGATGGCATTAGGCCGATATTCCGACGAGACCGCGTTACGCAAACAAGCTGCCCGATGGCAGCTTGGGGGGGAACGGGCACCGGTTGTAAATGAATATAGGTACTTGGGTACGGTCATTAAGTCGGATTCAGGTATGCAACACATCGTAGACGACCGGGTTAAGAAGGGTAACCGCGCTATTGAGGCGCTCGATTCGGTATTGGTCGGTGGACGGGACATAATTCCTATTAATGTCCGTGTGTCGGTTTTTAAAACCTGTGTACTGCCGGTTTTAACTTATGGGTGTGAAGTATGGGGCATGGATATAACTAGCGGCGCAAATAAATTACAAATCACACTCAATCAGTGCTTGCGGTGCCTCATTGGGGTAGGTAAAAACTCCCCTGGGGTGGCCACTGCACCGATGATGCGGGAATTGGATATTGCGCCCATATATAGAGACTACGGCCGCTGCGGCACGGGCTCGGGCGCTCCTTAAAGCATCCGACTTGAATACATGTATAACCCATTTAGTAGATTAGCCAAGTCGGGCGCGCCCTAACACGTGGACGCCAGGGACTGTGCTGTGGTTAGATCGACTAGCTAGGGCGAACGTAGGGCTAGCTGAGGGGGCGCACCTTCCAATTGAGTGGAGGTCACTAGCCGCGCAATGCCGCTAAACTAGTAAAGGCATCGGCGGTGTGGGCGCGTTACGAATCGTCGGCATCGTTAGCACGCAATAACATCCGGGGTATATATGTCAAGGCGTCCTATGCGTCAAACCCGTTGCCACAGTACGGTGTGGGTGTCCCCGCGGGGGTTGTGGCCGGGTTGCACATTATGATACAATTACGCGCACCCGAGTATTTCCTACTGCCCGCCGATTGGCCCTGATTAATGCCATGCCTGAGCGGTTCCTTAAACACTGCCCTGCATGTGGCGGAGGTGAATCTGAGACTATCGAACATATGCTGGTGGAGTGCCCGCGGTGGGGGTATCACCGGCATAATTTCGGGTTGTTAGTTCCGGAGTTCAGGGATTTTATTAGTAGTCAGGTTATTGCGTCAACACTTGAGGACTTAACTGCCTTTATTTTGGGCGGGGTTCCCCCCTCCCTTCACGGCGCCCTGGATTTTACTGTGAATGGGAAAATTTTCCAGCTATGGCGTCGGGCCCTCCCTCACATTGCCTTTCTGTTGCACATGTATCGCACTCCCGAAATGTTTTGCTCCGCGGGTTGGGGCTTGCCCCAAATCGCATTACTCGAATGGGCCGACGCCCAAACGGGTAGGGCGGACCTTTCGTGGTCAGTGCCGGGTATTTTGATGGCAATGTTTTAGACGGTGATCCAACAGTGTTGGAAATTCCGCCACTGACCTCTAATTAGACTTGCAGAATGCGGCAATTTGCTTGATGACTAGAACGGGGCGTCGCCTACCCAGGGCTTTCCGTAACTGGATCGCTGCCTAAACGCCCGTGGTAGAGACGCTGCAAGGGTTTCACTGGTGCCAGTCCTGTCCCGGGGGCGGAAAAAACTGCTTGTGTCCGATTCGGGGGTGGGATGGGGGTGGTCCTTTTACGGGTCGTACATGAGACACCGTAAGCGCGCTACATCGCCGACGACGATTTTACACACCGTGCGGGTGCGCCGTGCCAGCAAGCATATCGCGTACCGTTAGCGTACGGGTACTGCCATGGCAGTCATGGCTCGGCGGGTACTTGCGACTACCGCGGAGATATTAATTAAGCTGACCGAAAGAGGATACAGGCGAGGGGTAGGCGCGGGGAGACACGAAATACAGTAATCCTACTGTAAAATTGAGTGCGGATACAGTAAAAGTACAGTGTTAACCCCCCTTTTTATGATGAGAAATAGCTGATTCTCGGTTGCCGCCCGGTAAACGCCCGCGCTGCCGCTCCACGTCAGCATTCGGCAGGAGCTGCCCCCGCGGGAGTTCCCCGTATTTCAGAAATACGGAATATTTCGCCACTCCAGGTATCTGCGCGCCCGTGGACCCCCGCGCGTCGCCGGCGCGTCCCAGCGCGCGTGAGTGGCAGCCATTTCAAACTCAAAAGCTAATAAGCCAACCGCTCCGCCTGATGCGCCCACTCGACTACCGCCAAAACGGCACCCCAACGCTTGCACTGCCTCTCCCCAGAATTTGATGAGTCGCCATGGCGCCCTCGGCGAAAGATCCAGACACGGAACGTCGCATGAACCTGGCGATGTGCCTCGTGACGGGGCTTTTGCCTTGCCGCGTGGGGCTTTTGCCTTGCTGCTCGGTTTTCGGCGGTGCTGCTCTCGTCCAACAGAAAACCACAGCTCCGGCGACGAGAGTAGGTCGGCATGACTCGGCGAGCGAGACGCGCGTGAGGCGCGCGCAACCGACCGACGACCTACGGGGCTCCAACAAAAGGGGGGGGGTGGCTTGTAGATAAATGGCCGTGCGACCCCCATGGACGTCCGTTTTGTGCCACGTTAGCTTCGGACAAATGGGGCCATGTTTCTGTAACATTTCGCGCGTTGAACAGTAACCGCTCACGTGTTAATCGGTATAGTGCGGTGTAGCGGAAAGTACAGTGCACGGCTACGGCTACCGCTACGGCTCAGGTATTTCTCATCCTAAAAAGGGGGTTAGGCGCGGTTAGGCGCACCCCGTTTCAACGAGTGTACCGCCGGGTCGTCGGATTCCACCCCGTGGTTCACGTGCGTGCACAAGGGGGCGGGCCGCGTTGGTAGGTGCGTCCGCAACTGCCATCGCAAAACCGGGACTGCCAGTCAACGCCCCCGCCGGGCGTCGACGACCGCACCCGCGCCATCGCAGCGCCGCGCGCCCACCACCACCACCGCCCCCGCCGGGACCGCAACCCCACGGCAGACGCCCTAGCAGAGGGGCCTGGAGGGGGTGGAGGACGCCCCACGGTGCTGAACCCGTACCGGCCACGCCACAGCCAGAAGCCGGGGGTCGAGGGGGATCGGTCGCTCAAATGACTTCAGGATTAAGGATAGCATTTTTTTTTGACACGAGCAATATTAAATAAGGATTACATGAGCTAGCAGCACCGCGAAGATGTAGACCACAGTCAAAGCGGACTTCCCGAGTCGGCCGCGGTCCTCAACCACAAAAGGGTAGTACCGGTGAACACCCTGCACTGGGGCGGAAGACGCCCGGTCCGCTGCCAACTTAGCATGCTCCGCCTCGGTCGCCGCGATTCCCGGGATGCACCAGCGGGGGTCGTTGCTCCAAGTGGGGGTCGTGGAGGACACGCACGCGAAGTCGATCATGTAATCGCACGCTGCCCCTCCCCACCCCGCCAGCGTCAGGTCCGACGGCCGCGAGCGGTCCGCTGGGCGCAGCCCACTCGTCTCAAGGGTCAAGTCGCCGGCTCCCGAGCGGTCCCGGTCAAGCACCGCCCCCGCATCAATTGCCACAGATGCCCACAGATTCTTCAAAGCGGTGTGCATGCGGTGCTTGTAGTTCGCTACGGGGCATATGGGTAGATGATCCACGATGAAATCCGTAGCGCTCCGGTTCGAGCCATCCGTAGAGCGAAGCCATAAGGGATCAATACCGCACGTTGGGCCAGGGCAAGTGACAAGCGCGGAACCTCCGCGCGGGCAAAGGCCCAGTACCCGCGCAGCGGCGGCCGCATAAGCCGCATGGGGAACCTTGCGGGCGGACTCGTGATCCGACTGGAAAAGCGATAGGGAGCCCGGCCCGCACGCGTTGTACATGCGCAGGGTATCAAGTCGCGAGGCCGCTGCACCAGTACGTTGGAAGCTGAGATCGAGGGCCACGAAGTCACGCAAGCGAATCGCACGGCTGAGGTGGCGTTGGACAACCATGGTCGTGGGTTGATCATCGGAGGTCGCACCCGAACCCGTACCCGAGGGCGGAGCAGTAGAACCTGGCAGCGATTCTGGGAGGGAAACAGTGGCTGCTGACGGAGGGTGTGCCACTAATTCGCCCGGCGACGGTATCTTCAGAGCTACAAAAGCGCATGTAGTAACGGTATTGGCAGTACTCGTACCACCGATAGGAAGCAATTGCTGGGCAGCAGAGGCGGCCTCACCAGTACCAACTCCAAGAGGAGTGGCCGTAAAAGGAGATGTGGTGACGCGCAATCCTCCGCTAGTGCTCGTACCCGTACGGGTCGTAGTACCAACTGCTGGATCCGATGCAGCGGTGGTCGTAGCATTACTGACCGTAAGTAACTCGAAGATCTCGTGGGCGTGCCCATACGCCGCGCGTGCGCGCCGCACATCTTCTTGCGGTAACGTGGTTAGGGCCCGTACAGTCTCGTACACGCGGCGCGTCTCACGCGCCCATGGCAAAGCACTCGTAGCCACAGACGACACCTCGGCGCGGACCGCCTCGTATAAGGGGCCAAGGGCGGGCCCGTACTCCCGTACCAGCTTTGGCAGGACAACCGATTGCGCGGAATAAAACGCCGCAGGGGCCTCGGACTGCAGCAAGGCCAGATTCAGACCGCCAAAATCCGCGGGCATACTCATCTGAACGATTGCAACCTCCATGCGCGGTGTAGACTGGTCGCAAGCGTCCAGGCCAAGCAGCGAAAACGCAGCCGAAATGTTGGCGGCGTCCACGGCCTCCAAGAAAGGGTCCAGCTCCGACGGCGGCATCATGCGGCTGAGGAAGCCAGTCTGCCGCACCGCGCATACGACCAGCAACCGCATGGCCCCATGGTGGCAGCCGTATCCCGACGTGCCAAAGGAGGCGATGCGCTCCAACAGTGTGGCGTGGGCTAAAATAAGGATTACATCGCCGTCCAAAACACTGCCATAAAAGTATTGCTGTGTTGATTTTTTAGTACTACTGTTAGCAGCAGTAGGTGGATTTGTTACTGCCCTTTTTGTAATTCACACCAGTACCCGGTTGGGCGGCGTCGGCCCGGTCGTCGAGTAATGATGCGAGCAGATACATACATTGCCTTATTATTTTTCTGATGATCTCGCTACTACTATGAGATACCGGTAGCACTCACTGGTAGCACTCACTGGTACCCGGGAGATTTTCCTGATCTCCTGCTGATGGAGGCTAGTAGTACCAGTGGCGGGATGCGGGCCGCGTTTGGGCGCCTTGGTGTGTTGATTTTCTAATTATGGGGAATTGCCTTTATTGTAATTCACAACCAGTACCTGTACCAGCACTGGAAATGCAATAATTAGCTGGTGGTGGATTATAGCAACATAACAGAGAAAATTGCAAAATAGGGTACAATTTTGGCTTTATTAGCAGAACAGGGTCACACCGCCCGGCCTTATTTGCAATATTTCATCATACTGATGAGCGTTTTTGAAATGCCGTGGATTTACCGTGGAAATGCCGTGTACGCAGCTTGCGGAGTACAGCTGGACGCCGGCATTTGAACATGCCGGTTTTCTGTGCCGTAGTACCCCACCGCATTGTAGGCGGCGGCGTTCCACTGGATTTAGCCCTGTCCCGGGGGCGGGAAAAAAGGCGGTGGCTATCAGTATGCATATTATCATGATTGCTCATTCTGGCGTCGTCCTTATCGGCGCTCTTTCCCACTCGCTCTCTTTTTGGAGTTTCATTTGGAATGTATGCGTACTACTGAGGTACCTTGATTCTGTGATTTCTTTTGTTGCATTGTGGTGCGAGTAACCACTAGTTGTGGGTATTACTAGTATTACTAGCATTACTAGTGTTACAAGTATGTGGAACAAGTTATGGGATTAATTTGACGCGTTGCTCTGACTAACTGTGCTAAGTATTGTGCCTTTCGGTTGGCACTAACCAACGCGGCGCCAAGACGCGTGACAGGTAGGGACAACATGGCGACGATCCGGTTGGCTGAACCGACACGAACGCCCACCATGGGCGTACCGCCGCACAAGCGACTGGTGGGGCGGATCGGCGATGATGGGGCGCGACTATAAGCCGCACGGCCGGTACGGCTCGCGCGACGGGGCGCCGCCTTTTGTTTCATATCGGTGCTCGTGCATCGCGCATTGGCTAGCGGCATAAGTTGTGGGCGGGTGCACCGACGACCCGCCCTACTGTCCGCTGATGCAGTAACGCGCCGGGATGCGTGCACTGATTGGCGGCGCCGGGAGCGTGGTCCCATTTGCGGCTTATGTGCGTATGTGGGGGCCGGTCGCACCCCGTTTTGCAATTGTCCAAGAGCGGCAGAGTCGGGAACGGCATGTTTAGCAATTTGCCATTGCACCCTGTTTTGCAATAGCCAGGATTGACCCTGTCATGCCAATAAAGTCAGCAGAATTGTACCATGCATTTTTTTGCAATTTTCCCGATGTAGTACCGTAGTCGCTACTAAGAAGCGCTTTCGTGAGTCACACCGGTATCACTGTATCAGTACCTGCACCCAGTATGAATGTGGCGGATTTTGCGGTGTTGATCTTTTAGTACTGCTTTTAGCAGTCCCCGTAGGTGGATTTGTTACTCCCTGTGTTGATTTTTGTAATTCAACGCAGTATGAGGTACCGTGTGAATTACGAAGTAACAAATCCACCGTTGAAAGCAGTAATCCTTACTAAAAGATCAAGCCGCTTAGAAAACGGCCCGCAGCCCGCAGGAGGTGCGGGATGGATGAGTGACGCGCAGTGGGGCCACGCGGGCACGTGTGAGCGATGGGATCCACGCACGCACTGCATCTTCGGCAACGGGACGGCGGACGAATTCGATGAGGCAGCGAGGTATCGGTGTGGGCGCTCCTAGAATAATATGAGGATCACTGTTTGTTATGTACATTACACCAGGGCTTTCACAGGGCTTTCAGGATTACTGTTTGGGTCATTCTACAGGGAGCGTATGCAGTACGTTGTAGATGCGCTTTTAAAAACATCGTACGACTGCTGCGATTGAGATGTGCTATGCCGCAACATGGAATATCCACCGTGCGATGGTGGGCCATTTGAAGCATTCGCGGGTGTCACGGGTACCTGTACGGGTGGTACGGGTACCCCGTTAGGCCTTCGGGGTTGAGGAATGAGGCATGCAATCCGAACTACTCCCAAAATATACGCATGCCCAGTGGCTAGCACGCCTAAAATTGAAAGTAAAGTAAAGTTCGCCCCGGGACGTCGGCCGAAGCCGCCCCATCAACACTTGACCTCTTGCGCCAACTGCAATCGTAAGTCTGGCTGGCATAGCCCTACGTAGACTATCGCCTCATTTCGAACGCCGAAGGGCTAATGCATCAACATGCTTTTGTCTCTCTTTCTCTAGCGACCCTTCACAGTTGCTGTTAGTTCTGTTTCTATTGCGCATTTGTTTAAGCCCTGATGTAATACCACAAATCAACAGGGGAAACCCAGCAACGACACACCGGGGGCCTAATCGTGCACATAAATAATCCTTGCTGCAGACAGCGGGCGCGTGCGGGTGCCGGTGTGAATTACAAAAAAGGCCAGTCGTTACAAACCCAGTATGGGTACCGCTAAAAGCAGTAGTACTACTATAAATAAATGAAATCGACATTCGAGCGTGGGTACTCGTACTGGTGTGAATTTAAAAAACTTGTCGCTACTGGTACGCTGTTGAGTACCGGTACCTGCACCTGGCCCGGGAGCAGTCGCGATCAGATATGGACCGTTAGATATTCGTTGTGAGAGCGCAACAGCGTTTTATTCGTTGTTAAGTATTAACTGAGGTTAGAAAACGACAACGGAGTGATGCCCCAATCCTATAGCGGTGCCAGCCCTAGTCGGCCGTGTGCAATCGGCGCCACGATGCTCCGGAAATTTCCGGAATCTTCCTGCGCGATTTGTACGTCGGCCGCCGGCATCCCCGGCACCGGAGGGTTGGTGGCAGCAGCTCTAGACCCTTCAACAGCACTGGCTATTTAGGCGGGACACGGACTCGGCACAGTCCATCCCTTGCGCAACAGACAATCGCACGGTGCTCTGCGCCGTGAGGGACCGTGTGCTCGGCATCATCGGTGCACGTTAAACCTCCGCAGCGATGGCGTTCCGCTGCTAGGTTGTTCATGGGCCGCCCAATCGCGCAGAGCGGGCGTGCCAGCCGCGCCAGCCCGTATGGCGTGGCACGCCGGCGCTTTTCCCATCGCGCGCCTCCCTCTGCCCAGTGCCTACCTGCCTGCTCATGGAAGTAGTTTAATGCGTACAGGGGGTCCCCTGTTGTGAGGGAATGCGCTCATGGTGGCGAGAGCCTGTGCTACTCCGAGGTTGTGAGGGTGAGAGTACAGGGTAATCCTTATTATGATTACAGTCGGCGTGGCGCCGTGCTGATGTATCAGCAGGCGCAGTGCGGCCGACAGGGCGCGGGCGCAGCCCGACATCGGGCGCGCGCTACGCGCCTTAACATGGTTATGGTGATCTAGGGTTAGTGAGGGTATAGGATATATCCTCACACCTGTACAGGTACGGTCCGCACAGAATATATTACATGAGCTAGCAGCAGAAGGCGATATCGGAAATCACCAAAATAAAAGGCAATCAGAATGGCCCTAGTCGTCGCTACCCTGAGCAGCAGACCGATGTGTATAGCCGGGGCTCATCCCCAAAGTGGTCACTTCCAAACCGCCTGCGCTTTCCCGGCGTCGAACTGCCTCTGCAGCGTGAGCACGAAGCGAGTCTTACCGCACTGCTCTATTGCGCTATTTAGTGGGATTGTCGCTAGCCACCGGTCGCGGTATGTATGGGCGAGCGCAGCAGGCGCAACACGCCGCCGCACTGCCGGGCGAACTGATGCCCCCCGAGAATACCCGCCCAGTGGGGGCGCCGAAGCCTCAGGGTGGCCCAGAAGCGGTGCAGGCATTCAACACCCGCGCAGCCTTGCGCGCAACCCGAGGCCAAGCCCGTACGAATCTTGTCTGAATGTCAACTTACTGAAGGTATAGCAATCTTCTCCGGGACCCACCCCTTTGCCCCTCTTTCCCCTGTGGCTGCGCTGGCTGGCCTGGAACCCCCCCCCCCCCCCGGCTGGACAACGAACGACACAGCCGCACCCTCTTACGACCCCCTCTTAACCCCCCCCCCCCAACCCCCACCCCCCTCCCCCAATCCATCACCATGCCTATCTTCCAAGCATTCGCATCGATGTCCTGGCATTCTACCCCTCTCACGTCTATTACGTGTGCCGCTTTATTTGGCCGTAGGAGCGTCTCGAGTTGGAGCTCTCTCTGAAACGCGAGGGGCTGCGCTTCCTTCTCACTTTGAT
>VCJN01002331.1:0-11494 GCA_006384855.1 Tetraselmis striata | reverse complement strand
TATGGCGGGCGCGATGCGGTGCCCGCGGCGCGTGCGTAGCGCGGCGCGCGTTCGACCACTCAGATATGTTTTAAAGTACTAATACACATACCCAAGCTACATTGTCTGGTGTGCAGCAGTGGCATCAACACTGGTGTCAACATCCCCTCCCAATGTCGCAAGGGGATGCGCCAAGAAGGGGTATCGGCTGCTAACGCTAGTCGCTAGCCTAGAGAGGCAGCCCGCCATGCCCTGACCTCGGCATGGATCGGGGCAGATCCTCTAGGGAGTCTAACGGCGCCGGCTGTCGAGCGGATAAAAGTCGCGGGTGGCCACTTCTCCTTGGCGCTGGTGTGCCGAGCTTCGAATTCGACTTCATACTAGTCGACGAGCGTTGCCCGAATTTTCAGTCGGCCGAGCCGAGAATCTCTCCGGGCGGGAACTGCGGGAACTGCGGCAGTCGCTGGCGTCTTGGTAGCTGGCGAGGGAGCCCGTACATGGCGGTCACTGGCATCATGGTAGCCAACGTCCGGTGTCCGCTTTAGATGTAGGTAAGCAAACAACATGTCGAGTGTCGAGGCCCCTTTCTGGCTGCGGTGGTCTCGGTTTTACGTCCGGGCTTCCCGCCCAGACGGACTTCCTGCGAGGTCTAGCGTCAGACCATTCTCACTAGTGTCCGACATAGGCCGTAGAGGGCCCATAACCTGTCATGCGCATAACCTGGTGCGTCCTGCCTGAGTCGCAGGTGGTGGTGCACCAGGTGCCGGAGGCTCTGCTAGGTGAGACCGAAGAAGTGATTACAAGGCTAGCCGCCCCTCACTGATGAGGGCTGAGCAGCCGGAGCTGGAGGATTACTGGAGCTACTATCTAGTGGTGCGTACGGCACGCACATGGTCTTGATGTAGTCCTCGTACGCGCGCGCCAGCGCGCGCTTCTCCGCAGCGGCTAAGCGCAGTAGCATTGTAATATCAAATAAACACACTGACTTTCAGACCTCAGTTGTCAACAGTGCGGTTCTTGTGGTCTGATCACTCCGAGGTTGTCGGCACAACCATAATCCGTGGCAACAAGTTTATTAGGGTGCGATGTCACGACGGCACGTGATGCCCGATTGCTGCCTCACTAAGACTGTATTCCATACACGCATGCTTATTTGCGTCCCACCCAAACACACCTCTTCACCAAAAGGTAACCATGTGGTGTGATGACGCCCGCTCTGACAGTACGCGCGAGATGCAACTGTCAATTGTGCGCGACCGAGTATTTCGTCGAGTTTTTCATCAATTAAATGTACGGGTTTGGCAGCGATATGGACACCGACAGTAAGGCTGGCAGCAACGGGGCATGGCTCAGAGCCCGGTTGGTAGTCCTATTACGAAGGATCGGGCGGACGGTGATGAGGATAGGGGCGGAGCGGGGTAGGGCTATCGCTGACGACGATGCCGTCGGTTTGGGGGGCGACGACAAAGAACGCAAACCGACTGGATTTCTCTTCAGCCTCAACGGCAGCGACGGGGACGAGACGTACGGGGGAAAGGAGGAGGAACATGAGGGAGAGGAGGTACGGGAACCGCGCCTCCAAGGCACGTTTGAAAGTGGTGCCTGAAGAGGTAAGTCGTACTACACATTTGGTGCTATTCGCATCGCGCGCCTTCACTGCGCACTTGGACATAACCATTTCCCGTCTACTTGTTGCTAACTGCGGTGTTGCTGTGTGCCCTTCTAAGGGTAGTGGCGGTGAGCCTGAGCATGGTGCCAAGGATGACAAGTGCTACGAAGATTTGCCGAAGTGCTTCTCCCACACACGAGTTGTTAGGTAAACCCCCGAAGCGTTCGAGGTGAGCAATGACTTCGGGCGGCCTCTCATCATCATCATGGGCGGCTCTTCCATGTTTCCGAGCTGGAGAGCGGAGAGTTTTTAAGACTTCATTCTTACATACTCGCACTCGGTCATGGAGTGCGCCCTCCCCCCCTTTCTAACATTTCCTATTTCTCCATTGTGGATTACCGTGCCTAATACGGACCACTAACTGCACATGCATGTTGCCGTGCTGGGCGCAGTGATCTCTTGAAGAAGCTGCTGAAGCACTGGCACACCGCTTTAATGTGCCTAACTTTTGTATGTCGTCATTTCCTTTCGGCAGATGCGGCAATATATGCCAAGCTTGGTGAGGCAGAGGCATCGTTGTTTGGGCGGATATTGGAGACGGACAAAGCCATCGACAACCGTCGCCTCGATGGTGTAGCCAACCTAATAGGGTTGACGAAGATATGCGAGCATCTATGATGGGACTTCCGCTTGATGTGCAGCAACATGCATGTGCTTGTGCGCAAGTTAGTAGCTCAGGAGAAGGCGCGGGCCGCACAGCCCGGGAGGATCCTGGAGATGATGTTCATGGAGAGGTGGTCAGCCCCCCCCCCCCCCCCCCCGCGCGCCTCCTCCCTTGCTGCCATGTGCGTAATGTCATGTGGTCAGTGACATCAAATAATTGCGTGCTGCGTGCATGTTAGGTACTTTCGAAAGGTCATTGTTGGAGGTAAAGCAAGGAATATAACATGGCTTTCGTTGTGGAGGTCATGAAGCATGTGCGCCCCCCTCCCCCCGCCCTCTGCCCCGCTGCCTCTTTGCTTGCTGTCATTTGTCTCATTGCCTATGCTGCTTGCAGATCAAGCTAGAGTACTTTGAGCTCCTTTACAATGACATGCTAACAAGCATGCGCCGGGAGTGGGCAGAAAATCAACAATGGCGAAGAAGGCACACGCAGCGTTGGGTGATGTTGGGGGGGGGGGGGGGGGGGCAGTCAGCAAGGCGCGGGATCGGGAAGAGTTATGCGAGGAGGGGGTTGATGTCCACGCACACAATACTGCTGCTCTCTTCAAGACGTATGTGGAGGATTTTGGCCCGGACGGGCTGAAGGTGCATGACATGCATCAAGGAGGCTACAACCAACATCAAGTAAGTGTTGTTTTTAGCATCCGTGTCTGCCATGGTATGTGTGTCTTATTCAAAGTAAAATAATAAATTAATAATAACATCAGCATATACTATCTTACATCCATCATCTGTTTGATTTTGTCCACCCCCCCTCCCCCGCCCCTAGGCTGACTTACTATGGCCGAATATCGAACTGATCGAGGCACTGAATGCAGGCACTGAAGCCCGACAAGGAGTCCTACACGGTGTACCGCTCGTATGCGTACAGCCGTCTGCCGAAAGGCAATGCGTGCGTGCGCACCGCCCATCGAGGAGAGAATCGGGGTGCATGGCTCGTGCCGGCGGACTTCTACATCCGTCAGACTACTGAACAACGGAAGGACATGGCATTCATGCCAACGGGCTCTACAGAGGCCGAGAACCATGACATGTTCTAGGAGATCATGCAGGTCGAGGTAAGTTATTTCGTTGTCGCTGAGCGCCACCGCAAAGACAACGCGATGGCTTCGCGTCCCGTTGTCTTTGCAGTTGGAGATGCCCACCGTGGAAGCCGCGTACCATCAGCGCCTATGAGCACAAGACTGTGGGAGGGCCCGATCAACACTGTCTTCCCGCCCAGCATTGTGCATGGCAGACTTGTCACATACACAGGACGGAGGGCATCAGCACCGCTGGTAGGGAGCGGTGGCAAAGGGTCGCTCATGATGATGTGCCCAGTCAGATGATCAGGTCATGGGCCACCTGTGTTATATATTATTGCAATAGCGTCCAACACATTGTTGCTTTGCTGCACTTATTTGTGGTGATGTTGATTTTGCTGCCCGGCATAGGTTGAGAAGCTCTCCCATGCCAAGGACATCGCCGCCCTTGATGAGGATGATGGCGGTGTTGATGCCGGACATCAGTAGCATCTAGGTAACACAATGGCGGTTGTGAATTGAGTGTATCCAGCTGCTGCGGGAGCAGTTGCGTAGTAAGGCAGGCGCATGATAAGTACACGCGTCGGGTAGGTCTGGGGTCATCTCCAAATGTAATATTAAGCAATATTACCTTACGAAACATGGCCAATCAGCATTATGCTTGCATATATATGCTTCATTAATATTTTTTCCTGACACACTCAACATGTGTCAATGTTGCGCATGGATGCCGCGATGTAATGCGGCATCCTGGCGAGCGGGTATCATCACCCGATGTTGTCATCAATAGTTTGCACATGTCTTTGGCGGTTAAATTCATCTATACTTCTGTGAATTAAATAGTATTTGACAGTGGTATGTATGTTGATAATAGACATGTAATCTGTTCAGCAATATGATTACTGAGAAACGCATTGTGCATTACAACAGATGCGTCGTACTGCCATTGGTAATGTTATTGTGACGCCCCGGGTACCGAGGTACCATCACTACTCAATACTGATAAGATGATATAAAGTACGTGACGACACGTAGTAGCCACTACCAGCACTGTGAGATTCAGATGTGACATACGGGTGACGAAGCACTACTACTAGCGACTATTATTTATCCGTGAAGGCTGCTGCTGGTGGCGGCACGTCCATCCAGTTCCGTGCGAGTACATCCGGCGTTACTGCCGGCGGGCGATAAATCCTTTTTGTAATCATTCTGGTAGTCGTACTAGGGCGGTGATTTGTTTATTTACATAAGGGCTTTCACAGAAGCGCACTACAAACAGAACTAACTTCAACTGTGAAAGGTTGCCAGCAAAAGAGAGACATAAGCCTGAAAGCAAGGTCGAGTACTAGGGCGGTGAGGTGTTACATGGCACTGACGTATAAGGTACAAGGTTGTCCGTGTAGTACCGGGTAGTACGCGATATATGTATTAAGCGGTACCGGGGTATCTAGTACGAACCCGGGCGCGATGACGAGTCGTCCTGTGGATAACTACGACTATTAGTACATGAGAGCGCAAATCGCAGCCGTATGTATTTGGTAACACTGGGGAGTTTTGTGTAAATTATAGCTAGTACTGCTTAACGGGCTTGCCAGCCGTCCGATCAAAGGTCATCAGATGGGCGGTTTGGCTGCCATGTTCTGCCAAAGAGTGCTCACGTTACATAAATATTCGCGAGGGGGAAGGCGGGGGCAGGCAGCGGTTTGCCGAAGAATGTTTGAATTACAATATTCGCGACAGCTGCCATCGGGGAATGTGGCCCGGGGGGGGGGGGGGGGGGGGGAGGCGGGCGGGCGTGGTCCCCCCGCCGCCCCCCCCCCCCCCCCCCCGCCGCCCGCGCGCGGGGGAGTGAGGGGAGGGGGTAAGGGGGCGGGGCTACTGCTTGTTCTTGTTCTTGCGTGCCCGGGGACGCGCAGCCGCGCGCGCGCGCGCGCTAATAAAGCACTTTCAGTATTCGTCTCAGCACTTTATCGCTCGCTGCTTGTCATGCCGTTTTTTTTTGGCCCCCGGGACAGGACTGGCACCAGTGAAACCCTTGCTTGTCATATGCCGTTATTTCTGAGACTCCTGGGCGCGGGCCTATGCGCCCTGTCCGGCTGCTGCGCCGGTTGATGAATTTGACTCAATGTACTGGTAGGCAAGCTCCTCTCCGTCCTATCTTTCATGGCTTTGTTGGGAAAAATGTCCGGTCTTCCCAGCCAATATTGCTCCCAATGGCAAAAATATTACATTTGCGAAGTACACGCCGGGTACTTGTCGCAGTGGATGGGCTCTTTTATGCTGGGCGTTACTGCTTAGAAGTTCTTGGCTACATACGGATCACACCCTTTGCCGTAGTGGGCGGTTATGCAGCCGCTACTAATGCCGGGATTGCCCGAGAAGATTGGGGTCAACCATATGGGCTCCAGTAGTGGTTTCGTGCCAAATCATGTATATTAATCCTTCAGAGTACAGAGGAGATGGAGACTGCTCTCCGTATCACCGCGCTATTATGCCCGCCTTGGGTCAATTGTTGTGGACGAGCGCTCGGTCGTTCCTGAAACGCCGACCATACATGTCCCTTGCGGGTCTCCCGTGCCCCGAATCTGAACCGGACGAATATGCAGTTTCCTGAGGTGGGCGGTCGCCCAGAGAATATTTTTATACACTTGGCATGTTTCCGAGCAGGCTGATGAGGATGAGTCCTGATTTTGGCTGATCACTCTACACTGGCTTCCGCCGATCTTGCTTACACTCGCCGATCATTTGCGAGCGGGAATGGCTCGAAAACTCTTGGTCATGCATGTAGGACATCAAAACCATGTGATCAATGACGGAATGGAGTCAGTTTCTGATTCCGCCAGTGCAGGGAAGAGTTGGAGAGGGATAGGCGTCGCCATTCATAGCCTGGACTTCGCCGTGGAGCTGCGCACCTCCGCCTCTGCATGGGCGGTGATGGGCCCTTCCTGGTAGCCATTTACGGCCAGCTGGCACCTCTTGCAACCTACTCATCTTGGATGTGCAAGTGCATATGGACGAATCTAGGCACGACAGTGTTTGAATCGTTCCATGTGCAAGTATGAGAAGGCTCTCCACACCTTCCTTGGTGTAGAAACTACTTTATGATGGCACATGACTGCCATACCCATGGGCTGCCCAGTTACCATCCTAAGTGCAAATCTGTAATGCGAGAGGCAGGCAGTGAGTGACAAGCAGTGATGGATCGCAAGTCGCGCATCACATAGCCATTTGAAGGGGGGGGGGAGGGGGGGGAGGGGTTCTTCTAGCAGGACCACATCCATCCGCACCTCGACACTATTGTATCGACACATATTGATACCGAAGTGCCCAATAGCTATGTGGGTGACACAAACAGCCACGGTGCAACTCATGTCTATCTTTTTTATATAATCCCTCCTCCCTGTGCTAGCTACTAATCAATCCTGGCGCGCTATGTCACGCCCAAATACCACCGTGCGCATCCAGTCAAAACGGCAACCAGTGCGCGAGTTCGCATGCTGTACTGCGCAGACCAGTAGTATCCGCTCCCACAGCAGGTACGCCCCATAGCCTCCGAGAGGACCCAAGCCAATCTGCCACAAACAATAACGACTGTCAGGACATGGTTGTTGAGCGCAAACAAGAAAAGGCGAACATAGTAAATGCACATCAAGTGTGGCTGGGATGCCACAAGCAGATGCCCCCTAGCTTCAAGCAGGCGAATTTGCCGATGCCTTTCCGGATGTTAGCAACTCTGACCAGCTGGAAATACGGCGCTTACCTTATCTAGCCACTGCGGAATGCTGCCTTGCGCCCCGGTGAAGTCCACACCGGCAGTGTCATCGCCAATGTACACCATGGATCCCAGGTGAGTGTAGCGGAAGCGCTGTTTGGCTGTCTCCTGATTGCCAGCTATCAGCGCATTGAGATGTTTGCCCAGGAACTCCCCCTGCTGGGTGGCCACCTGGATGTGCACAAGATTGTCAGGCAGCGCCAGCACCATTACCGATGCTGACTTGTCTCCAGAGGTCTGCATGCTATGGGCTACAGCCGACCGACCGTATGCGGGTTCATGCGGCCGGGAAGTAATAAGACATAAAAACCTGTTGAGTTGGATGCCTGGCAGGAATAAAGTTGCAACAACTTTAAATTTCAAATTTACCACTGCTCGTGGATTTGATTCAGCTAGCTAGCATCAAGGGAGAGAGGGGGGAGGCGGGGGGGGGGGGGGGATGGCCTCTTGGATTCGGCTCAGCACCTGCGCTGTAGGAGGCAGCATCCGTAGACTGGCATCTGCCTTTTGCAGCAGCTCCGAGAACTCCTCCTTGGCCAGATATCCCTTCTCCTTCTTGTCGCACTGAGGGAAGTACTCCTCCAGCTTGTCGCCAAGCACCTACGGCGCACCCAACATCTGGCTCAGCGCATATTGTCAGACTTCCGCGTGGGAGATATACCGTCATCCGGGCTGGCACGCACCTCCAGCTGAGGGTAGTCCTCCACCTTTGCCGCGATGATATTCTGAAACCACAGAGTGCCGCAACCACACTTAGAGTACGTAGATGATTATCTTTATGAGCCCCTCATTGTGAATTGCCCAGTAATGGATGTCGCCATATTCACACAATATGCTGTCACTCCATTTCCCCATGGGCGTAATATCCAATGGTAGGTGCTCGTGTGCAAGTCGTTCGTGGAATCAGCATGCCGTGTGATTGTAGGGCTTCGCTGCATCAACATCTGCCGTGGCGAAGCCACACCTGCAGCTCAGCCAACGAGATGACGCTATTCTTGTCGGTGTCCGCCTCCATAAACAGCTGCTCGATCTCCGCCAGCAAGCGGGGTTGCTCAATCGTTGCGCAGTCCCCGATGGCATAGATGTCCTTGGCACCCTATGATGCGAGAGCAGTGTGAGAGTCATTACGTGGTCCGACTCACTTCCTGCCCCTCCTCCTCCCCTCAGCCCTTCATTAGGCACCCATCGCAATCATCACAGGGCTCCTGCATTGCCATCGCCATCATCTCCTACCTTCACAGCCAGCTGCGCATCTGTGGTGATAGCACGGCGGTTGCTCTGCACCTTTGGCCCCAACGTTCTCCATGAGTTTCTCCACACAGGCCGCACCACCGACTAGGCCAGTAAGCCCATACCACCATGGGAACACGGGCTCAGTCCTACCAATTCACGCAAGTGGGGATTAGCGTCTGGAAGTCACAAACTTCTCCGGGCGGATTCCTACCCCTTTACCTCTCGGCCAGTTGCCTTACCCTGGTGGGGATGGAGGTACGGATTGCAAGGACACTTGGACAGGAATGGCACCTTCCCGCCCACTTGCACCGCTCCCGGCACTCACCCACCAACTTTCTCGGCGTACCCGGGTCCTGGAAGCCTGTCCACGAGTCCGAGTTCCACAGCCTTGACGGTCACATCCCAGTCAGAGATTGATTATTTCGCGCTTGAATACTGCTCTTTCTCTGATGTAACTTCGGAGATGCGGGGGCCCTTATCTGTGGAACAGGGAAGGATAGCGCGCGGGACTCGGGCCCGTGCCAGGAACTGTCCTGCACTATTTTCTGCCAACACAGAAGACATGGCTGGTGTGGCGGGGGGAGTGGCCGCACCGAATGTGCTGAGCAGTGGTCCGGACCTCGATGAGCGAGATCTTAACATCCTCCTCGCACCTGCCTCGGAAATGCCTGGTGGCAGAGAAAGCATGGGTGAATTCGACCCGCCACAGCGACTTTCCAAGGTCACAGTCCAGCTGAAAACCCAGCCCAGGCCAGTTTCCCCTCCCAAGCAAGCAAGCAGCATCACACCTTGCGCGCGTCTCCTTGACCAGGTCAGCATTCTGCCGCAAACTCCACGCCAGTGGGGCCGCCGCCGACCACGATAAAATGCAGCAAGCGCCTGCGCTCTTCCTTGGGCAGGTCCGGCATTGCGGCGCTCTCGAAAGCGTCGGAGACGGCCGAGCGATGCGCCGGGCGTCGGGTTAGCTCCTTGAGGAATGTGGGCCGTGGCGTGCTAACGCCGGGGTGTCGAATGTGTTCACCTGCGCGCCCAACCTAGGGTGACACCAGGGGGAGAGCCCGGCTCAATCCCACGTCGGCAAGAATGGGCTTAGTAGTTGCGGCGGACGGGGGGACGGTAGCCGGGCGTCAAGACTACGTACCGGCGATAACGAGCTTATCGTACTGTATGTCCAGCGTGGGTCTGGCGCGAGTGCTATCCACGACAACTCTCGAGCTACTGCTTGCGATGGCCTCCAGCTTGGCGGAGCCCAGTAGCGAGGCGCCCATAGAGCTCGCAGCCGCCTCCGGCTGACAGGCAATCGTCTTGGCCAGGGGATCGATGGCAGTGCAGGCGGACTCGACAAACGTGACTCTGGTCTCGAACAGACGGCGCACGGAGTCCACCACCGACCGCCCTTCGAGCGTCCCGACCGCTGCACTTGGAAGGAGAGGAGTGAACAAGAAATAGTTGCGCGGGCTCACGCACCACACGTCGTGCCTGCGTCGGCATCGGCGGGAGTAGCATTGTCAACGACTCGGCATGCGGGGACCCAACCACCGAACCTTGGGGGGAGCCGAGGGAATGCTACTTACTTGTCGGTATCCAGAGAGCGAAGCGCAGAGACGGCGCCCTGCGACCAGAAAAAAGCATGAGAGATCAGGCCGGCTAGCGGGACCGCCATGGGTCGACAGTGCTGACAGCCCGGGTGTAACAAGCGTTGTTGCCTAGTCCCAACAGGGCAGGCGGTTGCGACGAGGTTTGTTCCGGCATCCAGTCGCTTACCCACTCCGGTACCGAGAACAATCACCCGCTGTTTCCGGTTCGGATCGTCCTTCCTTAAACTCGCGTGCGGCAGCTCCTGCCGCGGCGTCACGCCAGATGGTCAATACTTAGCACAGGATTATCAAGAATTCTCCCGCGCGCATCCGGTGGATTGAGGGCTGCACTTGGGGCGGAGTGACCGCACAGGCGGTTGCGAGTCCGTGGTCGCTGTAGTTACCTTCGGGGATACAATCGGCATGGAGGTTGCGAGCCCCAGAGAAAGGCGCGGGATGCTGAGCCACCCGGCGCGAGGCAGCAAGCAGCTCCGGCGATGCCCTGCGGCGCAGCCCTTGCCACGCCATCACGCAGACGTTGAATTCCCACAGGCAGGGAGTGCGGCAGTGGCCGCTGGCAGTGTTGTGGCTTGATGATGTGACCACTGCGCAATACCGGAGCGCAGCACAGCAGCAGGCGTTAAACACCCCCCGGCGTGTCGCCGCACACCGCCCCGCCCCTTGCTTCCCTCTGCCAGTATTGGGAATTGAGGCCAAGCTTGCTGATGGAAAATCCCGGATCGGATTTCCCTAGTAGTTTTTCCCGCCCCTGGGACAGGAATGGCACCAGTGAAACGCTCGCAGCGTCTCTACGACTACGGCCGTTTTGGCAGCGATCCATTCCCGGAAATCCCTGGGTAGGCGATGCTCCGCAATAGTTAATTAGCAAAGTGCCGCAAAGTACCGCTAAGTGCCGCAAAGCATTCCGCTAGACTAATTAAAGGCCAATGACGGATTTCCAACACTGTTGGATCACCGTCTAAAACACTGCGATCAAAATACCCGGCACTGACTACGAAAGGTCCGCCCTACACCCGTTTGGGCGTCGGCCCATTCGAGTAATGCGAGTGGGGGCAAGCCCCATCCCGCGGAGCAAAGCATTTCGGGAGTGCGATACATGTGCAAAGAAAAAAGGCGGCGATGTGACGGAGGGCCCGACGCCATAGCTGGGAAAATTTCCCATTCCCAGTAAAATCCAGGGCGCCGTGGAGGGAGGGGCCCCGCCCAAAATAGCGACTAAAGGCAGCTAAGTCCTCAGGTGTTGACGCAATAACTACCAAAATACCCTAACTCCGGAAGTAACAACCCCAAATTATGGGTTTACCCGCGGTGATACCCGCACCACCATCATAATTATGTTCGATAGTCTCATATTCACCTCCGCCACAAGCATGCATGTCAGTGTTCATGGAACAGCTCAGGCATGGCAAGAATCCGGGCCAATCGGCGGGCAGTGGGAAATACTCGGGTGCATAATTGTATCATAATGTGCAGCCCGGCCACCACCCCCGGGGCGGCACCTACACTGAATTGTGGGAACGGGTTTGACGCATAAGGCGCCAGGACATATATACCCCAA
>VCJN01002329.1:0-24061 GCA_006384855.1 Tetraselmis striata | reverse complement strand
TCCAGAGCCGGCTCTGTAGTCTGTACATGTACCGACCGGTATCCGTATAATTTCGTCATGCATGCTGACCAATGTATTTATTATAGCAGCGACACGGGTACGGCGCGTATATAACAGCGCTGATCTGATGCCGTTAAATTGCTTCGACCATGAATTCAACGAGAAATATCGCCGGCACCTGCAGGTTATGTCGCAGTGCTACAGCCAGATGAAGCACAAACAAGACGGCGCAGAGCAGGAGACGGCACTCGTACACCGAGGGGGGGGGGGGTGACGCAAGGTTGCAAGGAAATGAATAGCGCCATGCGCCATATATGTATTATTCAACTAGCGGGCCAACAGTGTGCCCGTATTCTGGGGGCACACGAGGGGGGGAATTGCCTCTATAACCACTGTGCAGGCGCTTTCTCAAGAGCGCTGGATTCCCTGCCCGTGGTGGGGGGCGGGAATGCACTCGTTGCCATGCATTAGTCACGTCATTCCATCACGCAATGTCTCCAACGCCCTCCTGGCAGCCCCCCTCAGGGGTCAACCAGCGCCTGCACAAGGTCGGTGTAGCGCTGCGCGAGCGCCGGCTCGGCGTCCCCGTACACGGTGATGAAGTCCCTTATCGCGCTCTTGGTGGAGAGGTACCCCGTGGACTTGTCCTTCACCTTGAAGAGGCCATACACCTCGGACAGGAACTCGCGCTGGCCCCACTTCACGGCCTTGGTCGCCTGGAACATAGACCATGGACATGCATGAGAGGGATGCCGTTCCCAATGAAGCAGGGAGAGGAAGGGCGAACGTCATCCGCATCCCCAATCGTCAGCAAAATGTATAATGATACAGAGAAAGTGACTTTTAGTCGTATAATAGGTGGGTAATGAGCGAATATTAACTTGACGGACAATGTATGCATAAATGCCTTATACATGTGCAACACTGCACACATTTCCAGTGTATGAACATGTAAATGAGTAGCCACCAGACATGTGGGGGCGGGGGGGGGGGGGGGGGGGGGGGTCCCACCAGGGCGTCAGCCGGACTGTTTTGGCAATGGCGCATTTGGCGCACAAAGCTGCCGCCAACGTGCGCGAGGTTGCTTGGCGCAGGGCAGCAGGTTGAGGGTAATGCTGGGGGGGCGCGTTGCCCGCGCTTCAGGCCGCACGCGCCGAGGTCGCACAGCGCCGACTGCTGCCCGCCGGACCGGCCACCATGCTCGTCGTCCGTTACCTGCTGAGGCAGCAAGTGCAAGCGCGGCGGTCATGGCCTGGGAGTGGACATCCCAGGTAGCCCTCGCCTGTGCCGAGGGGAAGGGGGGGGGGGGGGGGGGGGCGAAGGAAAGCATGAGCATCGGCCACCATTTGCGGCCCAGAAATGCTCCGAACCATGACGTGCGACAGGCCATTGCAAGGGTGCGGCACTGATCGTGTTAAAGCCAGCCACTTGGAGACTCTGCTCCGAAACTACTCGGCATAAACACGGGTCGCATGCTGTTGTCATATAAGAGTAAATGACAGGAAACCCCATGTTTGACACGGGTGGCAACCCCCCAGATCCAAGACGCTCGGAGACCATATAGCAGAGTGTTGGCATGGCACCCCGGTACTATCTCGCAATGCTATCCTTAAGCTACCAACGCTAAAAAAACCACCATGAACAACAAGGACAGAATATTGTCATTCCAGCAGATAGTTTGGAAGTAACCTGTTCCGTGTGAAACATGCAGCCTCTGGCCCACAGCGTCTCCATGTGGCAGCTCACCTTTGAAGGCCGGGCCGGTGTCAACAGGCCGGGCCATCTGCAGCGCCACGGTGACAGGGCAAAGGCCTCCGCCGCATGATTCTGGGGCACATACCTGCGCAGGACAGGACTGCGTCAGTTGCTGCCGAGTGAGTGCATAGATGAGACAATTTGGGGGTCGGGGGGCCCAGGGGACAGGGAGGGCAGCGGGCGGACCAGACGGAGGGTGGCGGCCACGGCGCCCTTGACGGGGGCGATACACGATGCCAGCCTGCCAGCCGACGACGCCAGAGTTTCCAGGGGGCTCAAAGATGTCAGCAATGGAGTTGGTGAAGAAGGCCGAGAAGTCCATCAGCGCCAGGTGCCCAAAGTAGCCTGCCGCACGAAAGGGAAGGGAAGCAGGATGGGCGTCAGCGGAAAGTGCCATAAGTTTTTTTTTTCTTGGGGGGGGGGGGGGGGGGGGGGGGGGGGGGGGGGGGGGGGGGCGTGAGAAACTGTGGCAGAACAAGCGAACTTACCTGTCTGCACCGCCACCATGGCATCGCGCAGGAAGCAGGCCTCCAGGTGAAGGCGCGCCCAGGTGAAGGCGGCAATGAGCTTCTGCAGCTTCACGTCTCCCTGCCAGTCAGGCGCGCTGCCTGCCTCCACGCCGTGAGCCTGCGCACACCACAGGGGCAGTCAGAACCAAAGGCAAATTGCGACCAGGGGCTGGGGGATTTGAGAGCGAGCTGCGGCGGTCTCACCTGGAAAAAGTCTGCGGCGGAGCTCATTGTGGGAGTGTACTGCAGATCCTGCGCGCGCTGCTGGTAGTCGAGGTCATAACCGGGCGCACCTGGTGGGGGCGCACATGTCAGGGCGGCAGCACGTGTTGGCAGCGACTGCGAAGTTGCTTGGAACGCCACAAACAGTACAATCAACATAGAGAGGGGGACACAGAGACCTAAAGATGTGAGTGGGTGTCATCAGGCACATAGCACACAGCGCACGCTGGGTGGAGGGCGCACCTCCAGGCGGCCGAGCCACATGTCCGGGCTGAACATCTCGCGGGGCGTCGTCATAGTCGGGTGAGCATCACAAAGGTGCAGTCGGGGTGCAGCTTGGCGGCCGCCACCAGCACCGACACCATCACAGTGCGTGCGTCCTCATCGTAGCCGCCAACATAGCTGCCTGCGGGCGGCGGGTCGCCACCGCGAAGATCAGACCATAAGCTTGCATGAGAGGCTCTCGTCAAGGCAGTCCGGCAGGCAGGTTGGTTGGGGGCTTACCGACAAAGGTGACGCGGGGCGTGTTGTGCTTTGCGGAAGAAGGAGGGGTAAGGCATATCTGGGTCAAACTCCTGACCGGGATCTGCGGCCACGTGACGAGACCGTCCGCCAGCATCACGCCCGGCGGCTCCACCGCCAGCCCCGAGGGGTGCCACTCTGTAGGGCTGCAACCGATAATATCGCGCGTCTTGAGCTCGCTGGGGCAGCCGAGCATTGCCTGCCAGATGCGCTCCGGCACATAGCGCCCGCTTCACCCGCTTCTCAAACGTGATCGACAATAATGTACTCGCGGAACCACTGGTACTCCGTCACTGGGAGAGACCTGCAAGCGCAAGGGGGAGGGGGGTTCCAGTACTGAAGGGAGGCTGGGCAGTGAGGGAGGTGGACGAAGGGGCATGATCCAGCAGCTCGGGCCACAAGAGGCAAAGGGGGGCGGGTTGCGAGTGGCTGGCAGGGCGGCCTGCCTGAGGCGCGGCGCTGATGCGGCCCACATGGAGCGCGTGTTGTAGAAGTAAGGCTTGAAGCCGATCTCCTTCACGTAGGCCTCGTCCATCTGGCAGGGGTCGGCACCGGTGTAGCGCCGGTACAGCGCGCAGATCTCGCGCTGCCACACCCCCACGTGCCCAGTCTCTGGGAACGATGTCATGTTGACTTTGATCTGGGGGAGGAGGGTGCGGCGATGGCCGGGGATCAGCTCGGCGGACAGGAAGGAAAGCGCCAGCAGGGATGGGGGCATGGGGCGGGGGTGTCAGCCACCCTGGCGGCATGTACCTTGGGGTTGCCAAAGGAGATGAAGCCCCAGTGCTTGTCGTCGATGATGTTCACCATCTCGCCCAGGCTGAGGCGGCGCTTCTCCAGGTTGGCCTTCACGAAGATGGTGTAGGGCTCCAGCCTGTCGTACCTGCGCCACCGCCAACAAGACCACCATCAGTCAGCATCCTGCCATCCTTCCACAGTGGTGGTGGTTGAGTCGCCACGCCTCGAGCAAGCCGCACGTGTGATGATGTGCTGCAGGTACTGCGCGTGGTGCTTGGGCCATGCCAGCTCCGTCTCTAGCGTGACCGGCACCTCGGAGAAGGAGGCAAAGCACGCGGCGGGCTTGGGGGCCATCGCTTCCGCGCGCGCCCGTGTCACGCCGCACTTGGAGTACAGGTGGTACACCACGCCGTTGCAGCCCACCTGCGGCCACGCAGCAGGAGGGGCGGCAACAATCAGCAAGAGGTGTGTGTGCTGCTATACTCTTTGACAACTAACTTACGGGTTTTCAACATCATGCAAGGCTTTCGTCAAACCAATGGGCTTTGGGAATCATATGATATATAGGATTGTTGTAGCAAACTTACCAGAATGCGAGCTCACAAAAATGCGGCAACACTGTGATAGGCACACCGGGATACCCTCCTTCCTTCGCCCCGCAGGTAAATACCAGCCGCACCACTGCAGATGGGTGTGAGCAGCGGCCCAAACGCACCTCGTCGATGAAGGAGATGGGCTCCTCGCAAAACACGAGCGCCACGCCGATGCGCGGGCTGCCTGGGAGCAGCGTGGGCGCGCCACCCTGGGTCTGGCGCGCCACCACCTCCTGCTCCAGCACCTTGCGCGAGTCGGGGATCCACAGCGCGGTGGCCAGCATGGGCTGCCGGCTGGAGCCTGCCAAAAGGGCGGCCCGGTGGGGGGGGGGGGGGGGGGGGGGGAGGCTGCTGCTGTCAGTGGCGCTGTACAAGGACATGATGAGTTCAAGGCGCAGCAGCTGCAAGCGGGGGCGTGCCCACCAGCGCCAGAGCGCTGGGAGGCGGAGCAGGCGGTGGGGGTGGCGCTGCCCGAGTCTTGCGGACAGCCGAGCGGAATGCCCCAGAGCGGCTCCATCACGTTGCGCAGCTCCGGCCGGCGCTGCTCCTCCCCCGTGCGCGCGGCCCGGGTCGCGTAGAGGCTCAGCCACTTGTACTCGTCCCGCAGCAGCGACCTGGGCAGGCGGGTGGGGTGGAGTGGGGGCAGTCATGTCAGGGTGGAGGGAAGCGGGACGAAATGATGGGTGCATGCCCTTGGCCATACGCCTATGTGAAAGGCTGTCCAGTCACGATATCTAGTGTGATTCGCTTGTCTGGCTGACATCCTCATGCGGTGGACGTTCTCTACTTGCATAGCACCGCAACAAATACAGTGTATACATGCTGTATGTCATGCCAGTGAACTGCGGTTCCGACATCAGTTGTGCTGCAACATCACCTCACATCCACATTTCCGTGGCGCACTATGATACTATCGAATATTTCACTTATTGCCCTCATCGCTAAAAGGGATAAAAGGGGGCACCTGATGCGGTCCTGGCTGGCTAGGAAGACGCTGTATGTGTTAAACCGGTACCACTTGGCAGCGTTCTCCAGCGTGTCGACGGAGCAGGCGCGCATCAGGTGTAGCGCTGCACCGCCGGGCACAGCTCCGAGAAGGTCTTCATGCCCAGCCGGCGCTTGGGCTCCGCAAAGGCCTGCCACGCAGCCACAATCGCGCCGCAGCTCAGCTCAGACTCCACGACCAGACAGCTGCTAATTCTCACAGACATGGCCCTCCTTCCGGGCTAAACCCTAAACGCGAATGATCACAAGAGAGAGGGCACCGGCGCTCTTCATCCTACATGACGACATCAACGGCAGTTTGGGTATGTATTGCACGTGCTCATCCCACCATCTGGCGTCACCACTTGTGACGCCAGTTGCCAAGGACGCGGCATGTTGCCGCGTTCTGTATCTATTAGTTTTCATCCATGTTACATATGCCTGCAGAGCCTGCCCGATGCGGCATATAAAGCTATACATGCATACGTGTATTCATTCATGTCGTCGAATGGCCAGTAGCCAAAACCCAAAACAAAACAGAACCAGATCCTTGGAGCCGACCATTGCAAACACACGCACACACACACACACACACACACACACATGTGGATGATGTAAAGATGGTGGGAAGTAACGGACGCGGTGGGGCGGGAGGGTGGATGGCACACACCTTGTACGCCCAGTTGCTGCCCGCGGCCTGGGCCATCGCGATGAGGTCTTTCATCTGGAGGCCCAACTTCTCCATGTGCGTCGGGCTCGTGAACATCGTCTGGGCGGGCATGCTGTGGTACCTGCGCTCAGGTGTGTGTGTGGGAAGCGGGGGGGGGGGGGGGGGGGGGGGGGCCACATGGGGAGTTTAGCACGGCGTTCAGCAATACGGGAGGGGATGGGGGCGGGGGGCAGCCATGGCAGAGAACGCATAGCTACCAGAGAATGGCTAGAGAACGCATGCTGTAACGATGTATACTTTAGCGCGCTCTGATGGTGGCGGGTGAGCGGTTGCCCCTGCCCTGCGGGAGAAAGGCGGCGCTGCGTCCCATCCCTGCGGGAGGTCCGACGCGCCACAGGCCGACCGCAGAGCTGCCGTCCCTGTGATAAAGGGATAGCGGGGCGGTGCCTGGGCGCTGGGATGGGTTTCTGCGGGCTCACCCGGCCCTGGAAGCGGAGAATGAATGGGATGGCTGGGTCGGATTTCATTAGGCCCGTCATGAGTTCCGGTAGAGAGGCGCACTGCGAAAACATGCTCCCCAGGCTCCAGCCCCAGGAGGCGCGCTTCTCCGAGAGAGCATCAAGGCCCATGCGCACATGGCACCTGCAACATTGCCGAAAGCCACGTTACAGGTTCGGATGGCGCCATGGCAAGATCAGCGCACAGGCCGATCCCATGCGTCAACTTCAGAACGCAAGTGCGGCATGAGGGCGTCGACGGGTGTTAGCTGCAGGACACAGCCCCGACAGGTTTGGGCATGGCCTCCGTGCTGTGGTGCTTTGGGGCACATGGCACCGGGCGCCCTGTGGTTGCTTCCGGTTGGTGAGGAAGAAGCGCGATGGACTTGGCCGGAACGCCATGCTCTCCGCTTTGGCGCTGCTCTCGTCCGCGAGAGAGTCGCCCCATGCTTCAGCCCCACTGGCAACCCCGAATGCTTCTCCGCCACCACCCGTCATTCCACTCATCATGCTACCCGTTCTCTACACGCCTTGCACTCACATATGGATGTTACCCCCTGGGCAAAGCATGTTGGCTTCAACACCCGCACCCCTTGCTGTGGTGGTACCGTGCCCCAATGGAGCCGGCTGCGAGGTCCTCGGAGATGAGGCAACATAACTTTGCTGTGAGAACCACGCACCCATTGCCGTCATGGGTAGCGACGGGCAGCCTGAGGTTGTCGCTCTCAACTACCATGTCCATAGACCCCCTCCCCCCCCCCCTTCCCCCCACTCCATCCGCAACCTACCCACCTCCTGCCCCGCTCTTGCCCGTTCCCCGACCCACGTTACCCCCACCCACCCAGCTCCCACATCCCCTTCCCCTGGAGATTTTGCTGGTGAAAGGCTGCCAGAAGGCAGTTGTGCCGCTGCTCCTCATGCCATGACCCCGAGTCATACCGGTCCACACCCTGCTACCTTGGAGGCTGATCTAATACTGGGGCTGGTGTCTCCTGGCTGAGTTCCGGGGGTGCGCAGGGCGCCTTCATACGTCTCTCAAGCGCCTGCGTACAAGTCAGCACGGCACCAGCCGTGACTCCAGCTATACTACCCATAAGCTGCCCAGCGCGGAATGCCCATGTTCACCATGGCTTCGCACGGTGACACTCCCGCAGTTCATCCAGTAACCGTCAGTCAGCATCAGGCTGCGGACAGCGGCCACCTGAGGTAGTGCTGGGCTCCCGCCTGCAAGGGAGTGCCCCTGCTGCGAATGCAGGGTACAGCGCGAGATGCATTCCCACCCCATCCCCGCCCCGACGTCTCGCGGTATCCCCCTCCCTTCCCCTGACCATCTTCGCTTTGCCCAAAGTATATCTGCCGGAGGCGCAGAGCGATCCAGGGAACGGCAACGGAGAGCAGGTGAGGGTGCTCACGCCCTGTTGTGCCACGCAGTCGGGCAGGGTTGCCGGAGAGGGCCAAAGGCGGCCGCAGCGGTGGCGACCCTTCACACAATCCAACACTGTCCGTTCGTTTGGACATCCTCTCCACTGCTATATGTCCTACTCTAGGGAAGGACGCGGCAGGTAGGCGCTGGGGGGAAAGACCCCCACCCGTCCCGGGGGCCTGCATCCCAACTTCATCCCTTGCCCTACCTCTGCCTCGCCCCTTTCGCCACTGTGATGAGGTGTATCGGCGTTCAAGCTGATGGAACTTCAGTCTGGGCCGCGACAATTTTTGTTTTTTTTTTTTTTGGGGGGGGGGGGGGGGGGGGGGGGGGCGTCGAACATGACGACGACCAGGAACGCTGCACAACCGCCGAGCGCTTGATTATAGGTCCGCAACTGGCTCTATATGATGGTATATAATGGTTTCCTTTCATTTATGTGTGGGCGCCTCTTTCCGGATGGCGTACTGGCACTGACTCGTTCGTAGCATGCGTATGAGAACCCGGTCGGACCTCCGAAATCATTAGACGGCAAGATCAGAGCCCCCGTTCAGGCACGTGCGTTGCAATCTTTTGCATCATATGCAACATTAAGTCCCGTAGCATGGTGTATTGTACTCTGTGAGCCTTGTCCCCGCTTTGTAGCAAGCGCCGTTTACCGCCGGTTGAACGCTGGGATTTCCCATTTCGGTCTGTATGTTGCCGAAATTGTTTCAGAAAAGCCTTGAATATCAGCGGCAAACGGTCAACTGTCTTAGTTTTGTTGCAATCTGTTGCATCAGCCCTGCGGACTGCTTGCTCTAATCGGCAACTCTCCACCTCCAACTGCAGCTCGGCATGTACTACACAATCAAAAACAAACGACAGCCATGAAGTTACTGTTGGTATTCCTGGCTCATGCACCTGGAAGCGTCACCTTCTGCTGCGAGGTTGCTGGACGGCAAGCCACAGTACGGCCAACAGCCCGACACCGGCAAGGCTCGCCACAAGAATCCATCCACCAGGCGAGGTGGGCGCCAGAGCGGAGCCATCCCACCAGGTGGCGATGTCGTTGACTCGGCTGTCCGTTCTGGTGGCGGCGCCATCGACGACAATTGGGGATGGAGTCACCTCCCCGTTGTCAGCGCTGCCAGCTAACACTGCCCGGTGCTGTGAGAGAAGATTGGCCGCCGCCTGGTGCTGCCCCGTCTCAGCCAGTTGCAGAGCTGTCATGCCATTGTGGTCCTTGCGCAATATGTCTGCCGCAGGGCCGCCCTCCACGCCCCGCAGCAGCAGCTCCACCACCGCCGCATGGCCGTCATGAGCTGCCCAGTGCAGGGCTGTCAAGCCATTCTTGTCTGCGCAGGAGATGTCTGCCGCAGGGCCGCCCGCCACGCCCTTCAGCAGCAGCTCCACCATCCCCGCATGGCCCCACTGAGCTGCCCAGTGCAGGGCTGTCATGCCCTCCTCGTCCTTGCAGGAGATGTCTGCCGCAGGGCCGCCCTCCACGCCCCGCAGCAGCAGCTCCACCACCGCCACATTGCCCCCCAGAGCTGCCCAGTGCAGGGCTGTCATGCCCTCCTCGTCCTTGCACGAGATGTCTGCCGCAGGGCCGCCCTCCGCGCCCCGCAGAAGCAGCTCCACCACACCCGCTTGGCCCTCATGAGCTGCCACGTGCAGGGCTGTCCTGCCCTCCTTGTCCTTGCACAAGATGTCTGTCGCAGGGCCGCCCTCCACGCCCCGCAGCAGCAGCTCCACCACCTCCACAGTGTCCCCCTCAGCTGCCCAGTGCAGGGCTGTCATGCCATTGTTGTCTTTGCAGGAGATGTCTGCCTCAGGGCCGCCCTCGACGCCCCGCAGCAGCAGCTCCGCCACCTCCATATGGCCTCCAGAAGCTGCCCAGTGCAGGGCTGTCCCGCCAGACTCGTCCTTGCAGGAGATGTCTGTCGCAGGGCCGCCCTCCACGCCCCGCAGCAGCAGCTCCACGACCCCCGTATGGCCTCCAGAAGCTGCGCAGTGCAGGGCTGGCCTGCCAAGCTTGTCTTTGCAGGAGATGTCTGCCGCAGGACTGCCCTCCACGCCCCGCAGCAGCAGCTCCACCACCCCCGTATGGCCTCTCAGAGCTGCGCAGTGCAGGGCTGTCATGCCAGACTCGTTTGTGCAGGAGATGTCTGCCGCAGGACCGCCCTCCACGCCCCGCAGCAGCAGCTCCACCACCGCCGCATGGCCCCCTTGAGCTGCGTAGTGCAGGGCTGTCATGTCACGCTTGGTTTTGCAGGAGATGTCTGCCGCAGGACAGCCCTCCACGCCCCGCAGCAGCAGCTCCGCCACCCCGGCACGGCCGTTCAGGGCTGCGCAGTGCAGGGCTGTCCTGCCTTGCTTGTCCCTGCAAGATAGGTCTGCCGCAGGGCCGCCCTCCGCGCCCCGCAGCAGCAGTGCCACCACCTTCGTATGGCCCTTCAGAGCTGCCCAGTGCAGGGCTGTCCTGCCATACTCGTCTGCGCAGCATATGTCTGCCGCAGGGCCGCCCTCCGCGCCCCGCAGCAGCAGCTCCACGACCCCCGCATGGCCCCACTGAGCTGCGCAGTGCAGGGCTGTCATGCCATCCTTGTCCTTGCAGGAGATGTCTGCCGCAGGGCCGCCCTCCACGCCCCGCAGCAGCAGCGCCACCACCTCCGCACGGCCCTCCCAAGCTGCGCGGTGCATGTCCCGCTCGCGGATCGTCTTCAGCGCCATATTCCGCCCAGGGGCCGAAAACAACATTTGTGTCCTGACCGGGCTGCCACCATGGGCTGCCCAGTGCAGGGCTGTCCTGCCATCCTTGTCTTTGCAGGACATATCTGCCACAGGGCCGCCCTCCACGCCCCGCAGCAGCAGCTCCACTACCGCTGCATGGCCCCACTGAGCTGCGCAGTGCAGAGCTGTCCAGCCCACCTCATCTGCGCAGGAGATGTCTGCCGCAGGGCCTCCCTCCACACCCCGCAGCAGCAGCTTCACCACCCCGGCACAGCCGTTCAGGGCTGCCCAGTGCAGGGCTGTCCTGCCTTGCTTGTCCCTGCAAGATAGGTCTGCCGCAGGGCCGCCCTCCACGCCCCGCAGCAGCAGCTCCACCACCCCGGCACGGCCCTTACGAACCAAGCAGTGCAGGGCTGTCATGCCCCGCTTGCGGATCAGCGGCATAATCTGTCCAGGGGTCGAAAACAACATTTGTGTCCTGACCGGGCTGCCACCATGGGCTGCCCAGTGCAGGGCTGTCCTGCCATCCTTATCTGCGCAGGAGATGTCTGCCGCAGGGCCGCCCTCCACGCCGCGCAGCAGGAGCTCCACCACCTCTGCATGGCCATTCAGGGCTGCGTAGTGCAGAGCTGTCATGGCATCCTCGTCTGCGCAGGAGATGTCCGCCGCAGGGCCGCCCTCCACGCCCTTCAGCAGCTGCTCCACCACCGCCGCATGGCCTCCTGAAGCTGCCCAGTGCAGGGCTGTCATGCCATTCTTGTCTGCACAGGAGATGTCTGCCGCAGGGCCGCCCTTTGCGCCCCGCATCAGCAGCTGCACCACCGCCACACGGCCTCCAGAAGCTGCGCAGTGCAGGGCTGTCCTGCCATCCTTGTCTGCGCAGGAGATGTCCGCCGCAGGGCCGCCCTCCACGCCCCGCAGCAGCAGCTCCACCACCTCCATATTGCCCCCCTGAAATGCGTAGTGTAGGGCTGTCCTGCCATCCTTGTCTGCGCAGGAGATGTCCGCCGCAGGGCCGCCCTCCACGCCCTTCAGCAGCTGCTCCACCACCGCCACACGGCCTCCAGAAGCTGCCCGGTGCAGGGCTGTCCTGCCATCCTTGTCTGCACAGGAGATGTCTGCCGCAGGGCCGCCCTCCACGCCCCGCAGCAGCAGCTCCACCACCTCCATATCGCCCTCCTGAGCTGCGCAGTGCAGGGCTGTCATGCCATTGTTGTCTTTGCAGGAGATGTCTACTGCAGGGCCGCCCTCCACGCCCCGCAGCAGCAGCTTCACCACCTCCATATCGCCCCCCTGAAATGCGTAGTGCAGGGCTGTCATGCCATCCTTGGCTGCGCAGGAGATGTCTGCCGCAGGACCGCCCTCCACGCCCCGCAGCAGCAGCGCCACCACCGCCGCATGGCCCTCCTGAGCTGCGCAGTGCAGGGCTGTCATGCCATTCTTGTCTTCCCAGAAGATGTCTGCCGCAGGGCCGCCCTCCACGCCCCGCAGCAGCAGCTCCGCCACCTCCATATGGCCTCCAGAAGCTGCCCAGTGCAGGGCTGTCCTGCCATTCTTGTCTGCGCAGGAGATGTCTGCCGCAGGACCGCCCTCCACGCCCCGCAGCAGCAGCTCCACCACCGCCGCATGGCCCCCCAGAGCTGCCCGGTGCAGGGCTATGCTGCCATTCTTGTCTTTGCAGGAGATGTCTGCCGCAGGGCCGCCCTCCACGCCCCGCAGCAGCAGCTCCACCACCGCCGCATGGCCCCCCAGAGCTGCCCGGTGCAGGGCTGTGCTGCCATTCTTGTCTGCGCAGGAGATGTCTGCCGCAGGACCGCCCTCCACGCCCCGCATCAGCAGCTCCACCACCGCCGCATGGCCCCCCAGAGCTGCCCGGTGCAGGGCTGTGCTGCCATTCTTGTCTGCGCAGGAGATGTCTGCCGCAGTGCCGCCCTCCACGCCCCGCATCAGCAGCTCCACCACCGCCGCATGGCCCCCCAGAGCTGCCCGGTGCAGGGCTGTGCTGCCATTCTTGTCTGCGCAGGAGATGTCTGCCGCAGGGCCGCCCTCCACGCCCCGCAGCAGCAGCTCCACCACCGCCGCATGGCCCCCCAGAGCTGCCCGGTGCAGGGCTGTGCTGCCATTCTTGTCTGCGCAGGAGATGTCTGCCGCAGGGCCGCCCTCCACGCCCCGCAGCAGCAGCTCCACCACCGCCGCATGGCCCCCCAGAGCTGCCCGGTGCAGGGCTGTGCTGCCATTCTTGTCTGCGCAGGAGATGTCTGCCGCAGGGCCGCCCTCCACGCCCCGCAGCAGCAGCTCCACCACCTCCATATTGCCCCCCTGAAATGCGTAGTGTAGGGCTGTCATGCCATCCTTGTCTGCACAGGAGATGTCTGCCGCAGAGCCGCCCTCCACGCCCCGCAGCAGCAGCTCCACAAGTTCCACATGGCCCTCATGAGCTGCGCAGTGCAGGGCTGTCATGCCATTGTTGTCTTTGCAGGAGATGTCTACCGCAGGGCCGCCCTCCACGCCCCGCAGCAGCAGCTTCACCACCTCCATATCGCCCCCCTGAAATGCGTAGTGTAGGGCTGTCATGCCATCCTTGTCTGCACAGGAGATGTCTGCCGCAGGACCGCCCTCCACGCCCCGCAGCAGCAGCTCCACCACCTCCATATCGCCCTCCTGAGCTGCGCAGTGCAGGGCTGTCATGCCATTCTTGTCTTTCCAGAAGATGTCTGCCGTAGGACCGCCCTCCACGCCCCGCACCAGCAGCTTCACCACCTCCATATTGCCCTCCTGAAATGCGTAGTGTAGGGCTGTCATGCCATCCTTGTCTGCACAGGAGATGTCTGCCGCAGGACCGCCCTCCACGCCCCGCAGCAGCAGCTCCACCACCGCCGCATGGCCCCCCAGAGCTGCCAAGTGCAGGGCTGTCACGCCCTCCTCGTCATTGCAGGAGATGTCTACGGCAGGACCGCCGTCCACGCCCCGCAGCAGCAGCTCCACAACCTCCACATTGCTCATCTGAGCTGCCCAGTGCAGGGCTGTCATGCCAGACTCGTCCTTGCAGGAGATGTCTGCCGCAGGGCCGCCTTCCACGCCCCGCAGCAGCAGCTTCACCAAGTCTGCACCGCCCGTCTCAGCTGCGGTGTGCAGGGCTGTCATGCCACGAGAGTCTGAGCAGGAGATGTCTGCCGCAGGGCCGCCCTCCACGCCCCGCAGCAGCAGCTCCACCACCTCCATATGTCCTCCAGAAGCTGCGCAGTGCAGGGCTCTGCTGCCCTGCTGCTCCTCAAAGGAGATGTCTACAGCAGGGCCGCCCTCCATGCCCCGAAGCAGTAGCTTCACCACCTCCGTACGGCCCTCAAGAGCTGCGTAGTGCAGGGCAGTGCTGCCCTCCCAGTCTGTGCAGGAGATGTCTGCCGCAGGGCCTCCCTCCACGCCCTGCAGCAGCAGCTTCACCACCTCCGCATGGCCGCCCTCAGCTGCGCAGTGCAGGGCTGTCCTGCCATCCTTGGTTGCGCAGGAGATGTCTGCCGCAGGGCCGCCCTCCACGCCCCGCAGCAGCAGCGCCACCACCTCTGTATGACCTCCATAAGCTGCGTAGTGCAGGGCTGTCCAACCCCCCTCGTCTGCGCAGGGGATGTCTGCCGCAGGGCCGCCCTCCACGCCCCGCAGCAGCAGCGCCACCACCTCTGTACGACCTCCATAAGCTGCGTAGTGCAGGGCTGTCCAGCCCTCCTCGTCTGCGCAGGAGATGTCTGCCGCAGGGCCGCCCTCCACGCCCCGCAGCAGCAGCTCCACCACCCCCGCATGGCCTTCCCGAGCTGCAATGTGCAGGGCTGTCCTGCCATGCTTACCGGTCGTATTCAGCGCCACATTCCGCCCAGGGATCGAAAACAAACTTTGTATCCTAGCCGGGCTGCCACCATGGATGTGGCTGCCCACGAGGTGGACGAAGGTTTCGTGAAGGCGCTGGACTGGGTCATGGCTGATGTAGTCATCCCCGGGACAGTACCACGGAGTCACTGTGCGGGAGAGGTCAAGCGTCTCCTTGTCCCCGGCGACAACCTCTGGGGTGGCCTCCATCCCGCATAGCATCCAGGCCCCAAGCAGGGTGTGCCCGTTTGCCTTGCGGCAGCCATAGCCTCCCGCAGAGCGGCGCAAGGTGTCTCCCTGCAGCCAGCTCGCGAGCGACTCGTGCTGGATGGCCACCACTGGATTGTCGGCTGGGCCGCTTAGTGACAGAAAGCCGGTGATTTTGTCCAGCACCTCGGCACGGAACCCGTCGGGGCTGTCCTCCACCAGTGAGGTCTCTCTGCTGAGCCTCACCACCTGGTGAAGGGTGGAGACGGTCAGCGGGCGCATGGCTGCGAGAATGACCTCAAAGGTGGGCCTCAAAGAAGCAAAGCAGTCGTCGGCACGAGGAAACTCGGACTCGAATCTTGCCAGGTACATGTTGGGGATCCCTCCCACTCCCCCTGCAGGCAGTGTCGCAACGCCGCCGGCCTCCCAGCTGCGCTGTCGCTTGATGTGCAGCAGAGCATGGCGCAGCCACTGAAAGCTGAATGCCGCGCGCTCCACCAGCGCTGCCCTCTCATCGGTGTCGAGCCTGCCGGCTGGGAAGGATGGCGAGCTGCACTCCTCCTCCACGTAGTCCACGAGGTCCTGCTTTGCTGAGTCCTCAGACACGATGTCCGCGATCTCAATGCAATGGAACACGCCTGGGCTGAAGTAGCGCTCCACAGAGTTTATGCCGGGCCGGGAGGAGCACACCAGCCGCAGCCAGGGAATGTGGTCATCCTGAAGGTACAGTCCCATCTTGGCCACAAGCTGCAAGACGCCACTGCTTCCGTAGTGAGACGCCACAGCCTCATCCAGGCCATCCACAATGATGACGCCGACACACCGCCCCTGGCCGCCCAGAGCTCTCTCCAGGGCCTCTCCCTCCAACTTGAGATCTGCCAGCGGAGCCAGCACGCCCTTGAGAAGGGATGTCCAACCGCCGTCGTTCCCAAGCTGCTTCTTGTCGAAAAGGTCCCGGATGTCTTGACGGCTGCGGAGCTTCGCGTAGGGCACGAGGCGGTCCTCTAGCACGCTGGCGAGGTGCTGCACAAGTGCCGCAGGGGTGCAGGTGCTGCTAAGCTCGTCGTGCTTGATGGCGTGCCAGGCGACCACGGAATACTGCGCTCCCAGGCGTAGCCCTCCTGTGACGCACAACTCATCCATGAAGGCGCTCTTGCCCCACCCTCCCGGCGCCAGCAGAAGCGCCGCCGGTGGGGCCAGAGTATCGGCATCCGGGGAGAGCAGAGACCCAAGGTGGCCGAACAGCCAGCGTCGGCCCACAAAGTGTTTGCACGGGTCGATCCTCACGGGCGCCGTCGGCTCCACCACGCTCGCCGTCCCGCTCTCCAGGCACGCACGCACCCGCTCGCGCATGGCCTCATCGGTGTCGCAGCAATCGTGCACCAGGCGGTTTCCGATCATGCCCAGCCATCCAAGGGCAACTGCCGTGCTGGCCTCACAGCCGGGGTTGTGCTTGATGTCGTTTCTGTCTTGGGCGTACTCCTGGTAGAGCGCCAGGCGCTCCGGGCGCAGCAGCTCGCCGTCCACCTTGGCATCAAAGAGCAGGCTGCGGAGGTGCCCCGCCGGCCCGCTGTGTCCAGGATCGCGGCCGTTGGCCTCCAGCAGCGGCGCCAGGAGCTTCTTGTCCATCCAGTTGGCCGCCTCGTTGATGATGACGTACCTGGCCTCGTAGCCCGCGTCGCGGGCGCCCAGCCGCGCCAGCATCTGCCTCAGCCACGCTTCCACCTCCTCGGCATGGCTCAACGGCAGCTTCTTCAACTCCCTGTCCAGCTGGCTGTCCCGCCTTATCACGTGGCCCCGCGCCCGTAGGTCTCCTTTCACCTGCTCCGGCAGCTCCTCCGCGGGGTCGTCATGCCGGGTGATGTCCACCAGCCGCAGCTCGCAGTCTGCGCCGTCCCAACCGCTGCTGCCAGCCACTCGGGCCTTGAGCTTGTACGGCTTGTTGTGCTCTCTCACCACGAAGGTGCGTTCCGCTCCTTCTTGGCATCGCCTCGGGAGGCCGGACACCGGCGCCCCCCCCATCCTCGTGCGTGGCTGCTGTTGAAAGGCGGACGATGGCGCAGTCGAATTAGACCTGCCCAGTTCCCGTTATCTCGACAACACTGAAAACCTATACGTCGCGACGCTGAGGCATATAAAGGTCGTCGCCTGAGGTAGCTATGTAGCGGTGTAGCACTACTTCTCGTCGTACGTACCGGAAGAGACTCGGTTCTCTTAGAAGCTGTAAGCAGGAGCAGCGCAGGAGGAAGTGGCCCAGCGCATGGCGGTGGCAGGCGCAGTAGCAGCGTGACTAATCTTACCCTGTAGCGTAGCGCATGCGCTACTGAGGCCTACCTAGAAAAAGTGGATATTTGGGGGTGGTGTATGCGGGGGGCGCCTACGGCGTTGACGGGAGGGGGGGGGCACGGAAGGACAGTCGACGCCTCTGCGCCTCGACGGACCGTTATAGTAGTAGAGTGCTGGCAAAGTGGGCGAGTGCCGACTGCCCAGTGAGCGAGCGAGTGGGCGGCGGGGAAACACAATACAGGTTGTGCCTGATTTTGGTGATGTGCCGATACACATGTCGGCATATCCCTTCGCGCGCCTCGAGCACCCGCTCCCTACTGGTAGTCTAACTAGGGAGTAGGGATTGGCGGCACTCGGCAGTATAAGAGTATGACTTGATCATCACAATTAATCCTTATACTGCCCGTCGGCCGCCCGGTTCACTGCTATGGGGGATTAATTAATAACCCCACAGCATAGCCGCTAGCTGCTGCCCGTACGGGTATATCTTGACACGCCTCCGGCATTGCAATAAAGTTGAAGTAGTGATGAACTTTCGCTTGAATATCACCAGCATCCCGGAAAATGTATGTTTCTGAAACGCTAGTACCGTCCCATCACATCAATCTTGCGGTGTATTTTGAACTGCTAGAGGGGCGCATGGGGGGCTATTGCGCGGGTGTCAATGGCTTAAAAAGCCCCCCTTCAGTGCGGCGCAGACCCGCACAATAGTGAGATTTCACATTCGGACCCAACGGGACGCGCTAACACCTGCTTCAGGGGGGCTTTTTCCGTTATGCACACCCGCGGAGACCCGCGCAATTGCCGTACTTTCCGCTTTATAAAAGCCCCCGTTGCGTGCAGTTAGGCGGTGCTGACGGAGCGCGGCGCGAGGGACGCAGGGACTGGCGTGCATCGCGCGCACCGGCAGATGCCGACGGGACTTCTAATTGTTGCTGCCTCAATGGACACCCCATGTCGGTAAGGAAAAATACGTTATTTTGACCGAAAATAAAAAATTTTCTGGGGGGGGCCCTGGATGGCCCCCCCCCAGACCCCCCCCCTTCGGCGTGGCCGGGCCTTCGGCCCGGCGTTGGGGGGGCGCCCCCCGCGCACTGCGCGGGGGGCGCCCCCCCCAATTTATCAAGGTAGGTACTGAGGTGCTCTTCCTTAGGTAGCGACACAGCAGAGTAGCACTACTTCTCGTCGTACGTACCGGACGAGACTCGGTTCTCGTAGAAGCAGTAAGCGGGAGCAGCGCAGGAGGAAGTGGCCCAGCGCATGGCGGTGGCAGGCGCAGTACCAGAGTGACTAATCTTGCCCTGTAGCGTACTGGTAGCGCATGCGATCACTGTGTTCACGACCTAGGTATCGCGGTACGGCGGGAGGTGGATGACTTGTTCCAGCAGGCAGTGCCTCTCGGCAACACCGTACCCCGGGATGAACTCAAGGACCTAGTGCCGGACGCAGAGCTCTCCCTTCCAGCGTTCAACGTCGTGACCGGGAGCTATGATCCCCGGAGCTTGAAGTCCACGCTGCTAGAGTTCAAGACTATGCGGTACGGGGTCAAGTACACTTCAGTGCCCCGGGCCACGGCTGTGGATCGGTTTGAGCGCTCCCTGTTGGGCGACATACAACGGGGGTTGGCTGCGCGGGACGCGGCGTGGCACAACACAGAGCCCGGACAGAAGGGTCCTCTTCGAGACATCCTGGATATGTCGGAGTACACGGGCATGGTCTTCGGCACAGTGGGTGAGGTGAGCAAGGGGGTGCACCGCACAGTGCGTGGTATCGCATGCTTGGCTGCGGACCAGGGTGCCCTCTCATCGCGGGGCACTCGGTGCATCACCCGGGCTCACCAGGAGGCCTTGCTCGCAAGAGATTTCCTCGGGGTCCTGAGCTTGGTGGCCGCTCGAGAGCGTGCTCGCTGCCTCATCAGACGGCGCAGATTCGTCTCCCATCCCGTTGCTGAAGCTGCACAGCACGTCCGAGGATCACCTACACACACACGTGCTCGCGTGGCCCGGACTCTGAACCGTGTGCGCATCACTCATCCATCCCGCCTTATGCGGGATGCGGGCCGCTTTTAGGCGGCTTGCTGTGTTGATTTTCTAATTCTGGGGAACTGCCCTTTTTGTAATTCACACCGGTAGCGCATGCGCTATTGAGGTGCGAGGACCGCCCCGCCGCCTTACGGTCCCGCTGCTGCTACGGCGAGGGTAACCGGGTACCGTCCGTTACATATGTTCCGCGCACACCGGTTCCCCGGGTACTCGCTAAATGAAATCCCCGATTTGACCGGGGTTGAAGCGGTGTATAGCGGGGTCACAATCCTGAGATGCAACTACCGAAACGAGTACGAGTAGTGATTAGTATTGATCTAAACTAGTTTATGGGGTTTCCATCCTTGACCTAACCGCTTTTTAGCTACAAGTGCTGCTCAGTGGTACGGGAACTAGTAACTGTTGTTGCGCCTTTGTTGGGTGCAGCACGAGTAGACATAAAAGCAGCCAGAACAGCTGAGCCTGCCATCTTCCAGTTTTCGCTGCGTTCTACGCAGCGATGTAAAAACTGTCTCGTAACCCGTTGCGAGCAAGGTCACCCCATGTTGTTCAAGACCACACCCGGCTCGCCACCCGAGTGTGATATTCTCGTCCGTACGTCCGTGCGTTACCATGCCAGATGGAGAAGAACCCGTCGCCGAGCCGACGCTGGAGTCGCTGCAAGCAGATATGCGGGCGCTGGCTACAGCTGTGGCACAATTGACGGCTCGTGATCGCGTTGTTGATGGAGAAGGGGCACATGGCTCCGGCTAAGGGCAGCGCTTCGCGGGACAGCCGACAGGCAGCGGGGGAGCCGCAGAGCGCCCCGACTTGCTAGAGCTAGCCCAGAGCGGCCGTGTCGGAGCAAAATCCGTGAGTGCCGAGGATGATTACCTCGCGGTGCCAGAGCTACTGCAGAGAACAGAGTCTGGTTACGAGGCCGTTCGACCGGTCAGCCGAGTGCCTGGACTTTTCCCTTTGAGCACCGACCTAACGAACGAGTACCTCAAGCAGGATGACCGGCGTCTGCCGGCCCAGGAGGAGTACCTGTGGATGTCGTGTTTCGGGGCCCACATGGCCGCCCTTTTCGTGGCGCTCGACGAGCTGCTACCTTACGTCCCCGCCACTAACCAGGACTTCACCCCCTACCTCGCGAGAGCTCGGAAATAATCACGCCGAGGCCATCGACAAGGCGTTTCGTTTTCGTCTAGCTTTCCTGCGGAGGCTAAATGAGATCAAGCGTGTGCACGGTGACCAAAGTGTTCTGGACGTGCTGCGAGCTCAGCATTTTCAGCCTGCGTCGGAGCATCTGGGTTCTGCGATTTTTGGGGACCTCATGAGGGACTACGAGCGTCGTGTCTTCGAGGCGACCGTTGCCAGCAGCGCCAAGGCGACCGCTACTTCTCGAGTAGCGGCTGCAGCTGCAGGTCGCGGGCGTGGGCGAGGACGTGGCGGCGGACGTGGACGTGGCCGCGAAGGTGAGCACGAGTGACGGTGTGGGGCGCCTCTCGTCGGAGCTGCGGGAGCCTTGCGAGGCCACCTTTCGGTGACCGCCGCAAGACGCACCCTTGCAGCTCAACGGCGGGATGAGCGCCCTGTGTCAGGACCTGACCCCCCCCACCTTACGGACTTCATTTAGACCTTCCTCGGTGCGGCGCTTCTTACAGCTACAGCCGAGTGCGGCTCAACCATCCGCACGCCTGCACATGGCGGCTCAACCATCCGCCTTTCTTACAACCCCATCTCTGCGTCCGTCGGTTGTTACACTACGTGTTACAACCGGTTCGCAACGACCAAGTTTCTCGCGTGTACGTTACGCACGTGACAGGCGCTACGAGCGCGAAGGGCGCGCGGGGCGGCCCTCTTACCTGAACCTAGCCCCGCAAACCCGTACTGGAGCTACTGCAAACCCGTCCAGCAACTACCGGCCAACCGCCGGGAACCTAACCGTTGCTGCCGAGTACTTTGCGAACAGTAGCCGTGCCGGTGGAACTCTGTCAGTTAAACGACGCACTTGCGTAATTGACGAGCCCGCAGCTATCGCTCCATGGGCTGCGTCACTGCGATCTCGACTGCAGGACGCGTTCGGCTCAGACGAGCTAGGCTAGCGGACGCTCGACCTGCTCTCCAGCTCCCTCAGCGCTCAGACCCTCAAGAGCTACGCCGGCAGGTTGTCTCAGTTCGCTGAGTTATGCCACGACTCCGAGAACATCAGCCCGCTGGAAGCGACTACTGCTACTGTTGTTCGGTACGTTGCCTGGATCGGGGAGCGAGGACACATCGCAGCTAAATCGCTGCAGCCCTACCTGTCTGCCATCAACACCTTCTTCGAGCTGCACAACCTCGTCCCGATCGCCAAGGACAGCCTACACCTCACTTCAGCAAGGCGTGGGTTAATGTTGCGTCAGCGCCGACTGGACGCTGCCCCTTTGCGTGTTCCTCTGCCTGCGGATGTAGCTTATCGCTTCGTCTCAAAGGCCGAGCTAAATAAATTGTGTCTGCTCCTTACCCAGAGTCCCACCTCGACTACCGAGCCCTCTTGGCCTCGGTTGTCAACTTCATGTTCTTTGCCAGGGGCCTTACTGGCGTCTCCTGTCGAGTGCAAGATGTGCATGTCGACACCTACAACATCACCTTGCAGATCTACCGCGAGAAGGGTCGCGCTGGCCGGCGGGGCCCCGGCGACCTGCGCGTACTTCTCCTTCCAGTGTCCGAGCACCCTCGAGTGGCACGTCTCTTGCACCACTTCATCGACAACGTCCAAACTGTCCCCCTGGTTACTGTTGGCTTGGCTGCCTCCAACTTCTGGGCTGTCAATGTGGCTGAGCAGTCAAAACCTTGGACTGCGGCTACGATGTCAGACTGGTTGTCTACAGCAGTCAACCTAGTCAACGCTGCCCCCCCTGCTGGCACTTCCTGGACTTCACACAGTCTACGCAAGGGCGCAGCCTCTGCAGCAAACGCCATCGGAGTGCCACTGTCCCACATCCGCTACCAAGGCGGTTGGGCCACTAACTCTGATGTCGTTCTGGACTACATCGACCCCAACGTTCTTCCTTCTCCTGGCGCGTGGTTCTTCTTTGGACACATCGCCCCCCTCCGCCACTTCCATGTCCAACAGGACTCCGCAGCGGTGGCCTTCCCAGTGCCTCCTTCATGACTTGGCGCTACCCCTTCTCCGTCAATCCACCGCTCTCTACGTTCTCTCAAGACTGGCAAAACCAGACTCAACTTTGAAATGATCTAAACTAGTTTATGGGGTTTCCATCCTTGACCTAACCACGTAGCCAAAAAGCGTTGCCAGCTACACATCTCGGATTTGAGACCCGTTTACGGTCTTCAGAAACGAGTACCTACGCGAACCGGTGTTACCTGTGCTTGCAAGTACAGGTAACCTGTACTGTACATGTACTGGTTTACCTGTACTGCTCCAGTCGCGCTAGCGACCGCCTATAGTTGCGATAATAAATAATCATCCGCCTACTGCTTACACACGGAATATTTCGATCCCTAGAGATGTAGTCGCTGACTGTACAGCGACTAGTATGTTAAAATATCGTCTAACTAAGGATTAGTCGCTACCTGAAATGAACTGCTACTCATCATCAGCGCATTTCGAGTTGAGTATGGTTCTGCCATAAAGGTCGCGCAGGCAGTCTTACAGGGACAAGAGCCGAAGTTGGGAGAAAGGTTTAGTGAAAGCGTGGACCGAGGGAAAACGGAGTCAGGTGTACGCTGTGTGAAACACAGCGAAACTGGAAGATGGCAGGCTCAGCTGTTACGCTGCTGCTTTTATGTCTACTCGTGCTGCACACGAACGGGCGAAGCGATGGGTGACCACTTAGCAGCAACAGTAGCCGGAAAAAGTGGTCAGGAAAGGAGGAAACCCCGTAAACTAGTTTAGATCATTTCAACTTTCTGGTTTTGCCGGTGACGAGCGAATGGAGAGAGCGGAAGATTGGCGAAGAAGGGGTAGCGCCAGGTCACGAAGGGGCCACCGGGAAGGCCACCGATGCGGAGTCTTGTTGATTTTGGAAGTCGCTAAGGGGTGCGATGTGACAGAAGACGAACCACACGCCAAGTGAAGGGAGGACGAACAGATGTTCAAAACAAATGTTAGGTTGGTCACCAGATGCACGGTTGCGGTGTTGAGCAATATTGGCCTCAGAGACCTTGTTTTCAGGGGGTGTATATGGTGAAAACCATATACACCATGGTTATATATGGATTACTTCTCTCTTCTAACTTCTATGAGACCTAGAAGTTATCCATGCATGCAATCTAGGCATACTTGGATAACTTGTAAACATAGTGGGCGCTATGGTCACTCTCTGGCTCTGTAATTGAATTGTTATATATTTGAAACAACCTTGTCATTATCATAAATAACATGTAATCGCAGGTTGAATCGCAGTATGTAACCGAATGTTTGTTGCTCAACATGACAGCTGTCTTACGGCCCGGCTGCCCGGTAAGCCGTACAAGGCCCACTAATGAAAGCGCGTAGAGAGCAGACCTCTGAAGGCAAGGTCGCTACTAATATCCTAAGAGAGAGTGGTGTTGCCCTCGCCCCCCTCCTGCCCCTATCAGAGGTGTTGCCGTCTTTCGAGCGCGTGTGGCTGGCTATCCTGGCGCTTTCCGTTTGCTGGCTCGTTTGGCTTTGTGTATGTGTGTGCCGCGGACCTGTAGGCGGTGCCTGATCTTGTACACTTGTAACAATCCGTGCAGCCATTGCACCGCATGGGTGTGTATGCAATTGAGGAGAGCAGTGATCTCTGCCAGGGTTTGCTCGGGTGAGTTCGAGCACCTGGGGCGCATGAGTTGTATCGGACCCTGGACAGTGCGACTTGTGCGGGGTGCCATTGCGGCTCGTGAGGAGCGGGATGATGTGCACCTCGCATCCCGGACACTGTTCGTGCAGTGCCTGCGCGAGCGGTTTGTATGCCGTCCGCCGGTAGTACCTGCATTGGTGATATCACAGTATATCCAAGAGTCTTGCGAGATAGGGTTTAAAACACTTTATCACTAACTCGCCGGTATTTGACTGTTTTAACTTCGCGG
>VCJN01002327.1:0-26830 GCA_006384855.1 Tetraselmis striata | reverse complement strand
TCGCCCAAGTATGCGAAGCCGCTGCCAAAGGCAGCGAGCTGGAAGGTGGCAGACGAGCTGCTGGTGGCTGTCCTCACTAGCTCCCCGGCCGGAAGCGCAGGGCTCCGGGCGATGGGGCAGCCCGTACTAAAACCCGATGGTTCCGGTTACCAAACCACTAACAGACCGTACGGGTCGCATTAGGACAGTTGAATTCGTTAGGAAACCCCATAAACGCGTTTAGGTCATAACTACCTTGTACATATATCCATGTTGAGCGGTCGTCTCGTACGCGAGAGGTCCCGGGATCGATTCCTGGTCGATGTATTTCGGCAATATTGTCCCTGCGTATCTTGGCTTTACCGGCTGATGCATTAGCCCTTCTGGGTTCGAATGAGGCAATGGTCTACGGGCTATGCCAGACCTACGACTGCAGTTGGCGCAAGAGGTTACGTGCTGGGGCGGCCTCGGCCGAGCGATGTCCCGGGGTGACCTTTACTTTTACTTAGGCTGCATTTCATTTTGGGCCGTAACCGCAAATAATCGTACGGGTACCCGGTACGAATTTCCGGTTGCGGCTCGCGAGTAGTCGTAAACGCTTAACACGGAGTTGTATTATTGACCCGTAACCGTAAACTGTCGGATTTGCGGCTCGAGGATTTGCGGCTGGCCTCGCTGGTCGCAAATATCGCAATATTTACGACCGCCCTAAATATGGCTCACTTAGCCGGAAATCGAAGTATTACTTTACGCAGAATGTACATGTTCAGCGCAATGTACATGCCGGCCGCAAAGGGTCGTAGGGGCCAGGCGGCGCCCTGCTTGCTGCTCGGCCCGGCACCAGCCCGGGCGCCAAGGCGTGCTAATGCTGGGCCCGTTGAACGTTTGAACTCAAAGGACTGAGGGGTGCGGTCAAACGTCACTGAACTGGCTCATTTGCCATTCGCCCGCCCACATCGTGCCGTGTTGGGTGCTCATCAAGCTACAACACTCCCAAGCGACTGCTCGCGATGGCCACCAAACCCCCCCCCCCCCCCCCCCCCCCCCCCCCGCCGCCGCCGCGGCCGCAAGCCCCGCTTCCAGGCGCTACGGGCATGGATGACGACGACTTCTGGGCGGACGAGGAGCAAGTTGGGAATGGAAGGGGATTGGCTGACCGCGCCGTGCGGGGGTAACAAATAGAGCACCGAAGACAACGATAAGGAGGATGAGGATGAGGATGAGGACGTGGACGGCGGCAACGTGGACGGAAAAGGATGAGGACGAGGGCGAGGGCGACAAGGAAAATAACGGCGGATACTGGGATAGCACATTTTACGGTGCCGGCCGCAACCGTAAAACATGCCGAATTTGCGGTTCCTACGAGCATTTTAGTACCCGTACAAAAATTTGCGACTACGGTTACGGCCGAAAATGAAATGCAGCCTTAGAACCTACAGGTATGTACTCGTAGTATTAATTTTATTAGCGACGACTACAGTACGGACACTGCTACAGTACATACTTTTGCTGCTGACGATACATAATGCTGGTGCTGCCCCATACATGATATTATATAAAATTTCAAAACCTAGCAGCAGAAGGCGATACAGCGACTGCGAGGTGGTAGCAGTAACATGAGAAGACGCTGCCCTATAAGGATTATGTAGTCGCGATCCATGTTATGCATATTATTCCATCAGGGCTGTCAGAGATGCGCACTACGAACAGAACGAATACATGTATACATACATATGTGAATAGGGATACCGATGTAGCATATACACTTTAGATAGTAGCAAGTACATATCAAATTTTCAACGTACATGTACGAGTACTCATGTCGATAATTATCGTAATACTATCGGCAAATAATAATTTGCGGACCTTGTGGTATATTTACATGAGCTAGCAGCAGGAGGCGATATCGGAAATCACCAAAATAACCGGACCTTGTAGTATGAAAGAAGGGCGGACTTTATTCTGATGTGACCCAGCTGTCATCCCGCGGGCCACACACCATGCCAACTACGACCAGCTTGACAGGCGCCCGTGCAGCTGACAGCCTGACAGGTTGCCGGTTCGTTTCCAACGATTACGCAGGTAGCACGGTACAGGTAGTCGCTAACGTTAACAACTCCTGAAGGCCAGTCGTCGGGCCGCCGGCGGGGCCGCCAGGTATGTAGTTTAAGTGCCTTTTATTGCACCAGTAGCATTGCGAGCGCCGATGCTACGCACCGGTACCTCCCCCTGTCGCACGTGATATAGCTGATTACTTGAGCTAGACGCAACATTCAAGAAATCCACACAGAAATCCAGAAGGAAATCCAGAAGGAAATCCAGCTACGGGCCAACAGAGGCAGGAACCGCCATGGTAGCCTCCGACCAGGCATCGCACGTGATATACTGTGATATACGTGATATAGTGTGACGAATGACCACGTCCTTAGGCCTGCTTGGGTTGTAGGCCTGTTCTTTTACCCGACCGTACCCGTAGCCGCCTCTAGTTGATTAGTCGCTATACGGTACTGAAAATTTCGCCCCGGGACAGGACTGGCAGTGAAACCCTTGCAGAGTCTCTACGACAGCCGTTTAGTCAGCAATCCTGCATACTTATTATGCACCATGCATCTGCCGCCGGGACGAAGGTGGCGGGGTTTCGGTAGAGCCGGTTTTTAGCCGTTACATGTCGATTACCCCCTTTTTAGGATGAGAAAGGTGATACCTGAGCTGTAGCGGTAGCCGTAGGCCGTAGCCGTGCACTGTACTTTCCGCTACACCGCACTATACCGATTAACACCTGAGCGGTTACTGTTCAACGCGCGAAATGTTACAGAAACATGGCCCCATTTGTCCGAAGCTGACGTGGCACAAGCGGACGTCCATGGGGGTCGCACGGCCATTTCTCTACAATCCCCCCCCCCCCCCTTGTTGGAGCCCCGTAGGTCGTCGGTCGGTTGCGCGCGCCTCAGGCGCGTCTCGCTCGCCCAGCCATGCCGACCCGCTCTCGTCGCCGGATGGAGCTGTGGTTTTCAAACGGGAAACATCACCATGTCACACCGCGCAGCTCCGCCACCTCGTCGCACTCACTCATCAGCCTCGATTCGACTATCGTCATCACATATGCAAACTGTTGGGGTTTGTCCAACGCTTGAGGTCTGTCGAGACATGGACGCATACATCTCTGTGACATCGATCATCATATCACGATGCTCGGCACGAGGTCTGTCTTACCTTGGGATAGTTGTTTAATGAGTCCTTGCATCTCTCTTTGCATCCCCCGTGTTGGAAGTCATTCGCTGCTCCAGGTCAGAGATATGTTGCTCTACTCTCGCCACTAGGTCTAGTCTCGGTTGGTCAGAAGATCCAGCCGCCAAAGACTTGTTAGTGTCGACAAGTTATGCCAAGTCCCGGGGGAAGTGAAGTGTGCTTCAGACGAATTGCTTGGTGAGTCGTCTGCCATGTCGACGTCGTCCCCGCTGTCCCAGTAAGGAACGCGTTTGGTCGGCCAAGCCCATCCGTCACATATCAAGTGGCAAGTTGTGGTGGTCAGGGTTGACCTCCCCGCTCCGTAGCTCCGGTGCATGTATGTGCGCGTTCGCGTCGCTCACACCACATCTCGCTCCGGCTAGCGTTGATATCCCGCGGCTGCTAAAGTCACCAATATAGGCCAGCCAAAGGAATCATGGTACAGATGAGGACTCCATTTCTGATTTTCGAATTATGTCTACGTCAGTCTTTTGAATAACTATCAATCAATAGATAAGCACAATGGGGTTTTTGGTCGAATTCGGAGACTCGATTTGGCTTCGGAGGCTCGAGGATTCTGCATGGGACGAGGTATACTTGCACACTTCTAGAACGTGTGAGGGGCCCATAACTGAACGGCTAAACCGATTGAAAGCGATTGAAGATGGGAGTGCTCGGAGCTACATGCATACAAAGTGAGCAGTGAGCCGGACTCGAGCTGCTAGTGGAAGCAGCGAGCCAAGCTCGAGCTGCTGGGACTAGTGAAGTGACGAAAGCAGCATCGCGGCCGAGCCTTTGATGGGCGGGGCACGCGCGCTAGAATGATGATACTAGCCATGTATTAGTACATGATATCTACGGTTTCATTGTATTGTCTTGCTCGGCTCGGGTGTGGAGTCCGGACGCGCGGCAACGCGTTGAGAATGTGACGGGTGATATTAGTATCAACAGATCGCCATAAGAGCCGTAAGAGCACATACTCCAACACATCCGTGTGTCCTAGCGCTTGCAAGGTTGGCCAAGCGGGACCGATGCCCGTCATCGGTGGCCTCCATGATGTGGACGGCGGCCTCGAGCGGCTGTCGAACGCGGGGCACAATGTTGTCGGTGACGCGCGCCGCAGCCAAGAGCTTGCGCAGCTCGATGGTCACACCGGCGATGAAGGCCCTATAACACGCGGAGTGGTAGAACTCGTCCACTACCGGATGAAGACGACAAGGATATCAAGTAGGTATTCCGGCACGGCGAAGATATCAAGGGCCATGGGAAAGAGCCCCGGGCGTCTGTGAGTAGTGTCGAGGGGTAAGCCGTTCTCGAAACCGGGTAGAGCAGTGGCAAGGGGGGTTTTTCAAGAATGTAGTGGGGTTCGCTCGAGGGAACGAAGGTCTCACGGACGTTCCGGTCATTACCACTTGCATGTGACTCGTTTCCACCCGGAATGGCGCCCTCGTCTTCGCCGGCGGCAGCCGGCTGCATAGGAGTATCTTGAGTCATGCAGAATGTGGGGAGTTGCTTATGGATGAGCCGCGTCATCTTCGCGTCGTCCGCCGCACGACGCCCTGCCTCGATGCGCTCTCGATCAGTGGCCGATGTGTCGACACCCTCGACGACAGCCGTCGTCGTGCCAGCGTCCGTCATCTTGGGGTCGGTGGGTGAACCGCTGATAGACATATCGATAGGGTCGTCCCGGAGGGAGGTGCGAGTAGAAGAGACGGAGGAGCCTCGGGTTGTTGCTTGTCATGTAACAACATCGAGAGCGGAGGGATGGCAGGTTATGTACCGTTTCCAAAGGCCCGGGCGCTCTGCACGGTCCGAATCTCGAGTTGGTTGTGCATGCACGAGGCTGGCACGAAACCGAGAGAGTGGTCCCATCTAGCGGACGATGATGGTTTTCTATAGAATTCGGCGGGTACTAGGGTGACCGATGATTCTATCGAGTGCGGCATGCAAACAAAACATGCCATATTACGGCATTAGTTCAAGCTCCGCGGCTGCCCAATATTACGACCAAGTGTGTGATTGCGCTGTGTCCGCCACGTCAAATTGGCGTGGCGCAGAGGCCGCGGGCAGCGCAACAGGTGTCGACACCCGCATACTAGGGCTGGAGGATGAACAGAAGCTCTAACATTGTCATGCATATTATTTAGCATCTCACGGGCGAGCAAGTAGGTGCTAAGCAAAAACGCATACGGGTACTCGTACGAGTACTAAGGATCGGTACGCATGCAGTTTTTACATGCTACCATGACGGTAAGTCGCTACGATGACTTACATGGGAAGAAGATGTAGACCACCGTCAAAGCGGGCTTCCCGAGACGGCCGCGGTCCTCAACCACAAAAGGGTAGTACCGGTGAACACCCTGCACTAGGGCGGAAGACGCCCGGTCCGCTGCCAACTTACCCTGCTCCGCCTCGGTCGCCGCGATTCTTGGGTTGCACCAGCGGGGGTCATTGCTCCAAGCAGTGGGGGTCGTGGAGGACACGCACGCGAAGTCGATCATGTAATCGCAAGCCCCCCCCCCCCCCCCCCCCCCGCCCCACCCCGCCAGCGTCAAGTCCGACGGCCGCGACCGGTTCGTTGGGCGCAACCCACTCGTCTCAAGGGTCAAGTCGCCGGCTCTCGAGCGGTAGTCCCGGTCAAGCACCGCCCCCGCGTCAATTGCCGCAGATGCCCACAGATTCTTCATAGCGGTATGTATGCATGCGGTGCTTGTAGTTCGCTACGGGGCATATGGGTAGATGATCCACGATGAAATCCGTAGCGCTCCGGTTCGAAGCCATCCGTAGAGCGAAGCCATAAGGGATCAATACCACACGTGGGGCCATGGCAAGTGACAAGCGCGGAACTTCCGCGCGGGCAAATGCCCAGCACCCGCGCAGCGGCGGCCGAATGAGCAGCATGGGGAATCTTGCGGGCTGAATGACTCGTGATCCGACTAGAAAAGCGATAGGGAGCCTGGCCCGCACGCGATGTATGTACATGCGCATGGTATCAAGTCGCGAGGCCGCGGCACCAGTACGCTGGAAGCTGAGATCAAGGGCCACAAAGTCACGCAAGCGAATCGCACGGCTGAGGTGGCGTTGGACAACCATGGTTGTGGGTTGATCACCGGAGGTCGCACCCGAACCCGTACCCGAGGGCGGAGCAGTAGAACATGGCATCGATTCTGGGAGGGAAACAGTCGCTCCTGACGGAGGGTGTGCCACTAAATCGCCAGGCGACGGTATCTTTAGAGCTACAAAAGCGCATGTAGTAACGGTATTGGCAGTACTCGTACCACCGTACGAGTACTTCGTGGTTCCCTTGGCTCCTTCTTGTTTCTTGGCTCCCTGTCCTCCTGCTCGACCTTGGTTTAAGGCTTATGTCTCTCTTTTGCTGGCAACCTTTCATAGTTGCTGTAAGTTCTCTTTGTAGTGCGCTTTTGTGAAAGCCCTGATGTAATTATACTCGTACCACCGATAGGAAGAAATTGCTGGGCCGCAGAGGCGGACCGAACCGACCGACCGACTATCGTAGGTAAAGCTAGCGACTACCGCCGGTGCTAAATTAGTCGCTATGTACGCGCTAAAAGATGGTGCGCCCTGCTGTACAGGCCGTTAATTTAAGGGATGACATAACGAGATGAGAAATATTTCCATATTAACATAACGACATAACGACGTGACGATCCACACAAACAGCTATTTAATGAGGGAGCGTAGCAATTTGCTTCGGACCTTCTCACATGGCGCAGGCGCACGCTGTGGTTTCAACATATCTGACGGATAAGAGGCATATCATACGGACATCGCGTCATCAGATAATCCTTGTCATCATCTACCGTTCGCGCACCGCGGGCTGCCACGTCGACAACGCTAACGCATGACAAGAGATGTGATTCATACGGACAAATATCAAGATGCGTTGGTCTGTCATCAGATATCGCAAGAAATCGACCGGCGCTTCTAGTTCCGCCGCCGCCATCGGGCCCGCAAACACCATCTTTTCCCTCGTGTCTCTCGCCCCGTCCGTCCCGCCCATCCACACTGGACAGTCATGGAGCGTCCCAGCTTTGCCGTAGACGAAGTTAAAGGGCTTGCACTTACCTACGGCAACGCGCAGTCGGAGGGCAGCGCGTACCCTCGGATGCTGGCCATTGCCGGGGCCGCACTGGACATAGACATGGACACACCGCATACAGACGAAGCGTACACCGATGAGGATGACAACGGGGCCACGCCCCATGGCCACGCGAGCGCACGCCATCCTAACCGTGCAGGCAACGAGAAGCGAGACAAGGATCAGGCACTGCGCCGGCTGTCGAGGGATGACCACGCGCGGGCGGGCGAGACGGGCGCAGCGCGGTGGCGGCGGGCGAGGCGCCAGGGCTGCGGCCGCTGCGCCCCGCCAGTGCACGGGCCTCTGCGCGTAGCTCCCGCGGCGAAACCGTGAACCCAGGGGAAACATGACCCCCCATAGTGCGGGGAGGGCGGGTCTCCCATGTGGGTTCGCCCCGCCTGGCTGTCCGTTGCGGAGATTGCTCGGTGGAGCCTGCCATGGCGTCGGCGGGTGCCGGGCAGGTAGGTAGACTGGGCGAAAATGTTTTGAAAATGGGCTGGCCGAGGCCGCTATCTGATGACGCGTGTATACTGTACACGGGGGCATTTCCAAATGGAAATGCCCCCGTGTACAGTATACACGCGGGTCTGTCATCAGATAGCGGCGCGGGGCATGTCATCAGTTACGACGTGGCACGCTCCGGTGCGAGTATTTATCCGATGACAGGATTATCTGATGACGCGATGTCCGTATGATATGCCTCTAAACTACGGTACAGCGAGCCTGAATCCTCATCATTCATCCAAGTGGCTCGTCGCGGGGGTAGCAACACGCGGGGTAGCAGCACGTGCTTTTCCACTGCTGCTGCTGGTGTGCTCTCCTACTGGTGTGAATTACACAAGTGGTGCCCTACCACTGGTACCATTGATAAAGTACGGGTACGGTATTTGCTGGTTTCGCGCTCGGGCGCGCGTCGTCTAGCAGATTCGGATACCCGCGCATATGAGCATAGAAGCTTGACACTAAGACCTGCTGGTGTCTGTATCGATACGGGATGGACGAAGAGTGCGAGCAGCACATGTGAGTACGGGTACCTGTACCTTCCTGTCCCGATGCTGAGGGCGAAAAAAAAGGTGTACATTCCGCTCGTTTTGATGTACAGGTGGGCGCTTGTTTTGATGTACAGGTAACCTTGCACTCGCCGCCAGGCGCCAGCTGGGCAGGCAGTAATCCTACTACAGGTAATCCTGCTGGCGCGCCATATACCAAAACGCTCTCCGAACACCTTCAAGCTTCTCATTCATACACGCGTTAGCCGTTAGGTCTCCTCCACGCAACAGGAAACACTCTAAGCTTCACCCCACCATCCAGATAATTGTTGCCACGACGATATGCAAGCCTCCCTGCACGTAGTATGTGTTTCGTCGGGCCCCGGATCGCAGCCGCGACGGTCGGCCGAGGTTCAGGACGCTGCAAAGAATGCGGGCCGGCGCTTGGAGGGTCGTATGGCGGCGCTGAGAGCTAGCAATCCGACGACTCCCGGGCTGAGCTTTCGCAACCGGGAGGCAGCTTCTACAAGCAACAAACATAGAGAATCGACTCAGTCATTCGCTGTAGACGTATCGGGCTTCGAGCTGGACGATGAAGTGATGACGGAGTCCGACACTCGCGCGACGGGCGGCGATATTAACACCGACTACAACGTGACTTCAGAAGGCCCACACTGTGGCGAAGGCGAGTGCTACGACTTTTACGCGCGGGGCTACACCCTCAGCACGCCCAACTTTGATGTGGCCTCAGAGCTTCGCGCGGTCGACCACCGCAGCCTGCAGAGGCTGAGGGTTCCCACACAACGGCTCTTTTAGGTCTCCGTGCGCGCAGCACAAGACAGCGTGCAGCGCTGTTTCTGTTGGCACCAGTACATAGTGTTCGTAGCGCCCTAAATGAACATGCGCTAAATACGGAGGATGCCTACCGCACGCTAGCGCTTATCTCGTATGTACGCGCACGACACCATAGGTGACACCAGTCCACCGAGAACAAATTGGGATGCAGCCTTCGACCCATACGCCGGTTGGCTGCTGGAGCCTCTATAAATATCACCAAGCGGAAGGCAGTGCAACACCTGCCAGGAGAGCTTTGCCCTGGGGTCACCCGCCGGCGAATAAATGGACTGCAGCCCCGCTGCAGCAAGGAATTCTTTTCAGCAAGATGGATATACATGAAATAGTTCTCAGCATTCCCGATGTAATAACACGATATATTTCGTGACCGCAACTGCTGCCGGCATCAAAATAAAGGATGCGAGCGCTGCGATGTTGCAGTGCCGGACGGCGTGGAACCTGCATACTAGTCTCCACCAGTAAAAGAACTTCAAAATTCGCGAGGAAAGGCGGACCAACTACCAGGGGGCTGATAGTGGGAAGACCAATACACTTATGGCCATGTTTTGAAATACATGCTCGTGCTGTGCCTGCTCTGCAAGGGGCCCTCATATGCCTGTATACTGTGTAACTTGTGACAGATTCTTACTTTGGACGTGCGCTTGTGTCAAGCTTGCCCCGTGGGGACTGAGTAATGCTGTGTCACAGTCATATGCTGTGCTGATCTGACGGTGCCAAAGCCCATGACATGACGTTTTGCGCCTGTCTGTTGAGGGTAACAATTGGCATACAAAATTCCATCATCATGAACTCAATTATGTGTGGATGGGAATTACGCCGTCCTGCACGAGCCTGGACGGCAAGCAGTGCAGAGGGGGGGTATCGAATCGAAACAGTGTATTTATTGTTGCATCATCAGTGCTAACACAGTGCCAGCCGTCTCAAACAGGGCTGTGAGCGGCTCCTGCCAGCTGTCATTATATCAGATCCTCAGCCTCAGTGATAGTAATGGCTGCTACACATGACAGTAACATGGCAGGCATGCTTTCAATTGCACAAAGGTTGGCATGTATTCTACGGGTTGCAGATGCTCATGTCACCGCGCCGCTGCTTTTGTTTCTTGGTTTGAGAGCTTGCGTGGGTTTCGGCTGAGCCGCTTGAGCGCCTCCTTGGACACCCAGCGCCTAGGTCTCCACCTTGTTCGCGCTGGAACCGGGCTTCCACGCGTAGTCTGTTTCCGCTGTGCAGCACGATGCCGGCGGGCGCCTCCTTCCAGTCGATACAGGTCTTTCTCAGAAAGTTGGCGTGGGGGGCCAAGCACGCCCTGGCTGAGGGCTGCTGCCGCATACTCATCTACCGATTCGAGGTACCTTCAAGCACCGGATCACAGAGTTAATGACAGGACATCAGTTGGCTAATTGGTGCAAATCTCAACAAGTGCCCCCCCCCCCCCCCCCCCCCCCTCCCCTTCGACCTGGCATCAGTCGCTCTCTCAGCACTGGCTGCTAAGCAGAACATTCAAGACAAAAGACATAGTTCTGTTACTACACATATATGAAAACATGTCACACTCTGAAATACGACACGGCACTTGTCAGCCTTGAGTCAGCTTTCGCGTTCCAATGACTTTCTGATACTCAGTGTTCCTAACATTCCACAATCTCATTTTCACAATTGCATATTCTTTATAATTTTGAATTAGAATAAAAACAGTAAATAATATAAATAAAATAAAAAGGTGTTGCTTGATCTGGGAGGCGAAAGTGGGGCAGCATACCGTGCCATACGGTGCGATGCTGCGCGGTGCACCAGCTGCCGATCGGAGCCGACGCTGACAACCTTCTTCAGTGCCTCTACTGCACATGGCCTTTCTTCAGGGGAGAGGTAAGCGTAGCAAGGCGCGGAGGCGCTTGTGAGAATAAGGCCAGAGCCCATATGACAGTAGCCTGTGAGGCGTGTTGGCGGGAGGTAGACCACCAGATCGTCTGCGTGCGAGACACGTAAAATGTCCAGCGAGGCGCATGACGCGCAGCACTCGCTCTTGCCAACCTTGGGAGCTCCCCAGGTAACAACTCGGCGAACAGTGTACCCGAGGTCATTCAAATTCAGGGCCGTCACAACCGCCAGCGCGCCGCCCATGCTGTGCCCAGTCAGCATCAGAGGCATGTCTTCTCTCAAGTGCGGCTTCAGAGCCTCCAAGCACAGCCTATTCAGCGAGCACGTCCAACAGCTCAAAATGAACCCCTGGTAGTAAAGGAGAATCACATCAAGTGCAGCATGCCGTATTGATGTACCCAGATCGCAGGCGTCAATGACACGCCGAAGTGCGAAGAGGTGCCCACCTGACCGCTTTGGCGTAGCCTCGGTGCACTCTCGGCTTGCTTTGGGCCGGCTCACTGGCGTCATCTCCCAGACTTGCCCGGACTGACTCCTCCAGTTGGTCAAGCCGCGCATCCAAGTTTATGGCGAAGGATTTTCTGTCTCGTGTCCCGCGGAAACTCACGACCTGCGCACGAAAGCTGTGAGCGACTGCCGTCATGCGCATGCCATACGGCGAATACGCTGAAGCGATATGCCTTCGGGAACTAGTGAAGGGACTGGACCAGCAGGAGCAAGCACAAGACACAGCAGCGGGAAATCCGAGAATGACCGAGGAAGGTCAGTTTGGCTCACCTGCACGCCCCTCGTGGAGTCGACACCGAGCACAATTCTTTGGTGGGCAGCCGGAACTTCGATCACTTTCCCGGTGCCGACGTCAAATGCACTTTCAGTGGCTTCCACCGGCTCGATGTTGAGCATCGCTACCCGCGCCAACCACTGCAGCTCTACCCAATCCACGGTGGCGAGGCTGTGGGAATTGACAACCTCTTGCATCCCTGCTTCCTCCTCGTCTGTTTCATCCGATGCCTGCCGGCGCAGCCTCGAGCGGACCGCTTCAATTGCGGCCGAGCTCCGCGGCGCCACTGCTGATGGGCGCTGCAAGAGCTGCTCGCCCGCCGCGAGATCAGCGGGACCCAACTCCACGCGCCTGGCTGGCCATGTTGTCAGAAGCCGACGCAAAGTTAGGCGTGGTCCGGTGTGAGTTGGGGACTTCGGTGGCACCTGGCGATCGATTGGCGCCAACAACCCCAGCTGAGGCAGCGGCTTGTCTTTCTGATGGCGGTCGAGCCATTCGCGGCGGGGCGGCGTTGCTGTGGCACTGGGACTAAGCCGGCACGGCCCAGCTTTATGTACTGCCCGTGTAGTTCTAGAGACACTTGTTCGTCGCATAGCTTCTCACACGTGGCAGCTGCCGCGCATTTCCGAGCAGCAGTTTCAAAGGAGGGACACTGCGCCACTGAGGCGAGGGTGGGCGGTGGTTGGAATGGCGGAGCCTGCTCCTTGGGTATTGGCGATGATGGGATGCGATAATAATAATAGCAATAATCAACACCGCGCGCGAGTAGCGACTAATCCTGATGTCGACCGCATCCGACCGGAAAATCGAGACATCAGGTTGTCGTAAAAATGATAATTTATACTGAAAAAGGGAATATGAAACTGAATTTATACTCTTAAATACCCAGGAATATATTCAAATGCAGGGCATTTCGGGGCATAAATGCACGAGTACTGAAGATATGTGGTCAGACCTGCTAGGTAGTCAGGTGGACGGCATTTATTCTCTTCTGTGATTCAGTACCAGTACCATAGTATTCTCCGCTACTCCCCGCTACGGGTACTGCTACCAGTACAATTACCAGTAGTAGTAGCATTAGTTTGCTGCCATAATCGCCACAGGTACGTGTCATGGGCATTGCACCGGATACTTACTGTTTTTTTGTTATTTCACTACGCGTGTACAGATAGAGCTACTCCTTACGAGTATCTCCATAATACTTAGTCGCGCTCTGGTCGCGCTAGCTACCTATCCTGCCAGCTGCCGCCGCCGGTGCCATGGCATGCCGACGCCGCCTGGCCACGACGACTACGACAGCAGTAAAGTCGGGTTTGATTTTATTTGAACGGCTGTGAGACGTTTTAAGCCGCCAATGTGCGCTGTCAATAGCAGGGCGCGCGCCAGTCTGTTCGTCCCGCGTCGAGTGACACGCGCGCCTCTTTCTCGAATTTTCCAGACACTGCAGGCCTCACCTTCGTTGCGTGCGAATGTGCGGTGATAGCGTCTAGTAGACCCGCGAACACTCGACTACGTTTTGTCGAAGGCTGGCGCAACGGCGCATGTGGTACGCGACACAGCGTCCCCATACAGCACAACCGATCCTCCAACGCGGATGTGCACTTCGAGTTTGTTGTAGTATCCAGTCACAGCGTATACAACGATAGTTGGCGGCATGCGCACTCTGACGCGCGACACGCGAGCAGTCGCTGGCGGAAGTGATCGACTAATTCGACCTCGTGGCAGACAGACGGGCCAGCTGATTTATGATAGGTATTGTGCATCGGCTTCCTGTGGTGTTGTCGCTAGTGCCGGACGGCCATTATTTTGAAACAAGGCTGGCAATCTCGGAATTGTGAGAGTAGGCGCGCGCGGTGGGGGGCCGCGGGGGGGGGGGGGGGGGGGGGGGGGGGTTCGAAGCTCGACTACAAGGTGCGTAACTGTACGCAAAATTGGCCCGCGAACCCAAGTGACGCAGCGAGTGTGATAGCACATGACTGGCTGCTGGGGCAAGGGTTCAGCGAAGGATTGCAGCTCTCAGCACACAGCTAAGTCGAGCCATGCATTACACAAGGTGTAGTCTATGTTTAGGATCAGTCAAGTTCCGGATGATGAAATCAGGGCGTCATGAGAGGGTCCACAGTGGTGTCCTTGTACAGGATGTAGCGCGAGTTTTCGTATCCAAGGGCAGCATACCACTGCGGGACGAATGGCCCCATGTAGATGGCATCACCTGCTTGGATTGGAAACCTGGACTCGCACGGAAAGGGGAGCATATTAGTGCAATATGCTGCTTTGCATTGTGAATTTGTGATGTGTCATTAAGAGAAACATTGAAACCGGCACTTCGCATCTACGCAGGCGAGTCAATTGTCAAAATATTCAAATATTAAACAATGGGCACACCAATTGTCTGCAAGGCGGTAGATGCCCTTCCCCTGCAGAAGAAGAAGGCCATGCTGGTTGTAGTGCACCTCCTGCAAATGGCGATGCCCACATTGTATTCTGAAGGTTGAGGAGGCCCGTGACATTGTCACCCACTGCATTATGTGGCCATGGTTGTACATTTATCAGTGGCAAGGCAATTGAGTATGCCGCCCCACCTTAACATTCAAATGCTCGCCTGGCTTGAAGTCCATGATGTGGATGTTGAAATCATAGTCCGAAGACGCTGGCATGAGCTTACGTAGCTGGAACACCTCACCGGCCGTGGGAAGATGAGGCTTGCTGTCAACAGTGCCCACCTGGAATTTGGGATTCCCATCCTACACGCAAACCAGAGAGCAGCAATTGATGAGGCGGCGGAACCAGCGCATATCAATGTGTGGACAGCCTCATCCTGACGGCGCTAAGAGCGCATTCACAGGTGTCCTGCTCACCTTGATGCCGTACACCCTTTCAAATATGACGAGCTTTGCTCCGGCAGAAGATGCTAAGCTGCAAGCGTATTACGATGAGGGGCTCAGGTCCAATAGTGGGCATAGATTCATCCGTGCTAGAACAATACTCCTGCACCATATTTGCAGGTGTGATGATACATCCAAATGGCAGGCGCACTGCTTCTGCACCTGTGGGTCATGCCAGGAGGAAAGTAGACATAGTGATCCGCTGTCAACGTCCGCGACGTTTCACCACCGGCTTGAACAGCGACAGTTCCCTCCAGAACAAAAGCAAACCTGCAACACGATTGGCATACACACATGACGTGCCCGTTCCTGATGATTCATGCATAAGGACGCCACATCCATGAGAAAGCATTTCCGAGGCAGTTGTCACAAAATCAAACACTACTTGGCTGTGAGCACCTCTCCATGGACGGGTCGGCAGGAGGCCCTGAGCTGCTTTCCGGTGCCATGTTGGCAATGTACATTGTGAAATGTGCACCGCTGCCCGGCGAGATGAGATGCGCAGTCAAGGTGTTTGTCCTGCGTGGAAGAGCAGGTGAATCTGAGCATGCCACTCATCATGGGCATCTCAAATGGCATCGTACTGTCAGAGGCATAATTGAGGGATTCGCACCAGCCTGGGTAGCCAGCCCAAACTCTACTCTCGGGAGTGATGAGGGCGTGGTCGCGATTGTAGAAGCTCCGGGTGAACCCCGGCAAGTCTATGCAACAGAACACACACACACACGCACACACACAAACACACACACACAATCATCCATCCATCCACCCACCCCAACTAGGCATCCTAGGGCCGCAACTAAGCATGCGGCCATGTTGTGGATAAATATGCGGGCACCAATAGAGCATCGAATCAATCACGCTTACCTTCGAATGCGATCCCTTTGTTTCTGGGTTCAGCCACCACGCGGGAGTAATCGTAAGTCGTAGGCTCCGCGTCGCAAGATTGGTCGGCTCTGGCTGCAAAGCGGCAAGCAGAGTGGATATCTCAGGGAAGTCGCAACTACCAAGTGTGAGGGAAAGGTGCGCCTGTTGCTGACGTGGATGAATAAAACAAAGCACGAGCGGAAAGCTATTGCTGGAGGGTCACCATTTCGTATGCTTGTAGTCACCAGAGCCAACAGAAAGATAGTCATCCATGCGCCTTTGCTGATCGACGACATCTTGGGTGCAAATGTGATCGGAGTCCTGTTTGCAGTTCGCTGCTCGCTCGGTGCCGGCACTCGAAAGCCGCCACCCATCATGCGCAAAAGCGCTCGCGACCCTGGTTTTTCAGCCGACAGCGTAGCAGCAGGGGCCTACAGTCGCGGAACTGCAGACGCCGCGGTGTGTCAGAGGTATTTGGTATCGCTGAGCCGCGATGCTGGCGTGGATGCCAGGCTGATGATGACGGCGAGCTTATCCATCCGCCGCGTCGCTGGTCGTATTGTTTATTCGATTACCCGTAGCGATTACCCGGTACCTGTACCGACTAGTCCCTACAGGTACGTCCCCACGTGAGGCGGCTTGCCACCGTCGTCAATCAAATAATGCTGCCACCTGCGTGCTACTTGGATTACTTTCGGATAAATAATTATTAAACGTACTACTTATCGTGGTTCGTGAAAAAACACATTGGTAATGTACCGCCGGGTATCCCTGCGGTATCGACCCCAGATGGCGAAATACAACCAATAACAACCAGCAAAATAATATGCGACCGTCGTTTTTGCGATTTGATGTTTTTATCGAGTCAGCGTACAATACTACTGTACTGTCAATACCGGTACATGTAAGGATACCGCGCAAAACGCACCAGGCACTGGGTGCCCCCATGGGGATTTGTGTGGTACCCGTACATATCTTACACTCCACCGCCCCCCCCCCCCCCCCCCCCCCCCCCCCAACCATAGGATGGAGGACCTCTTCCAGCAGGGTTTCGGCTTGGATTCGGAGGCGATCCGCATTGGCCGGGTCGTCCAACATTGCGGGATATCATATCATATCATTTTTTTTTATTGTATCAAACCCACCCACCGCATGGGTGCGTGGGCCCGACGACCGTCCTCGGCCCTCGGAATCGCAGGCCCTTCCTCCGCCTCCACCCCCGGTTGGGGATGGGGGCGGGGATCGTACGTGCATGGGTGGCGCCTTGGTAGCCTTGGCCCCGCCCGTGCTGCCACTGCCGCGGAGGAGCAGTGTGAGCTGGACACCGGCGTCTCACGTCGTTGCTGGTCCGGTCAAGTCCCCGTTCGATGTTCTTTGAGCACCCTCTCCCTTCCTGTCATGTCGGCGCCTCCACATCACATTCGGCCTAGTGCCGCTATTGGAGTGGCCCGGGATGTTGTGCTGGGAAGGGAGTTCTACGTTTGGCGGAAGGGGACGCGGCCGAACTGGCGGCGGATCTGGCGCCGGGCGGAACAACGCGCACTGGACACCGGCGTCTTACGTCGTTGTTGGTCCGGTCAAGTCCCCATTCGATGTTCTTTGAGCACCCTCTCCCTTCCTGTCCTGTCGGCGCCTCCACATCACATTCGGCCTAGTGCCGCTATTGGAGTGGCCCGGGATGTTGTGCGGGGAAGGAAGTTCTACGTTCGGCGGCAGGGGACGCGACCGAGCCGGCGGCGGATTTGGCGCTGGGCGGAACAGCGCGCACTGAACACCGGCGTCTTACGTCGTTGCTGGCCCGGTCGGCTCTCTATTCCCTACTCGTTGAGTACTCTCTCCCTTCCTGTCATGTTGGCGCCTCCACATCACATTCGGCTCAGCGCCGCTATTGGAGTGCCCTGGAATGTTGTGCTATAGAAGGCGTTCTACGTTTGGCGGAAGGGGACGCGCCCGAGCTGGCGGCGGATTTGGCGATGGGTCTGTTGCACGCATGTGGCGCCCCGTTCTGGGTTGGACCCCCCCCCACTTCCGCTCCTTGCTGAGAGACCTCTACTTCGAAGCCCCTTTCATGTCTGCGCCTTCACATCACATTCGGCCTAGTGCCGCTATTGGAGTGGCCCGGGATTGTTTTATTTGCTGGGGAGAGCGTCGGCTGGAGCGGCGGCTGACTGGTGGCGATGCCTGATCGGTGGCTGTCATGGCTGTTCCCGCCTCTTGTGGCCCGTAGCTGGATTTTTTTTGGATTTCTGCATGGAATTTCTTGAATTTTGCAGCTAGCACATGTAATCATCATATCATATCATATTATGTTATATGTTTCTTTGCGGGATCTAACCCGGATCCAATGCGTGCGTAGAAGCACCATATGTATAAGGATACCGCGCAAAACGCACCAGGCACTGGGGACCCACATGGGGATTTGTGTGGTCCATATCCTTACAGTACAATAAATGTCGCGAAACAACAACGGGTTCGTTACGTTCCCGTATGAGGTACCCGTACAAGGTTGATACTAGATAAGTGTTCGGCTCGGGGTACTTCATATGGTATTACGCACCGCATGATCAATACCACACGTGGCCACGTGAAAACAGCGTCATGCACTATCTACTCCCAAAATGGTGTGAGAACCGCAACACTGTATTTGTAATGGCGACACCTTGCAACCCCGACGCCATTTTGGGAGATGATGTACGGCACATATATATCATGGCCACATTATTGTGCCGATAACCTCATCGTGTGTAATACCACATATTATCCCCCACCGCGGCCCATCTCTCAACATCGCTCAAGAACACAGCACCCGTATCCCGTATCCCGTGCACACTGCCCCCCCCCCCCCCCCCCTTTGCGCCGAATGCACGCAACATCCCGCTGCGGCGCGTTTCAAGACCCGTCTCACAACATGTCGTGGACAGGGTTGTTCGTTGCAAGATTTCTCCAGCGTAGTAAGCAACACGCCCTAGACCCGTCGGCACCCGGCCACGACAAACGTCGACTATGGACATCGCAGCGCCCGTACTCCTCGATGGCGCGGGTCGCTCGCCGCCGTGGCGTGCGCGTGGGAATAACGCCGCCGTCTCCGTCACGCGGCCAGTCACAGTGCCGGTACCCGCTGACATACACTCATCCGCAGATAATATTAATATCTTGCCTACCGTCATCTACATATACCCCTCCACAATATTTTGGACGCATCGCGAGCTGCGGTGCGAATGGATTGTGATGCAACGACAAGTCGTTGACACGACACGTCATGTGAACTACATAAAGTGCTTGCTGGCAATCGTAGCCGGAAGGAGCGAGCAGCGAGGAAGGGCTGCTTCTGTCACAACGACCGACCGCCCGCCTTAGACTACCCTACTAACTCACCGCCATATAACAACACTTACATGGGCACGGTCGTCTTCTCGAACGTTGGCAGGCAATCCCGCCCCCATTCGCTATTCGGGAACATCCACGTGCGCATGGGTGAAAGTAGGGTAGAGCCCCGTGTTACGGGTTTGCGAAGGATACACACTACAAGTAATCGTAGCCACGATTAGTCATGTTTGCGCAAATAAGGCGGCATGTGAACAAGAAGGCAGCGGACACCCCATTGTCCAACATTCATGCTTCCTATAGTGCCATGCCACCATAGGTACACCATATTCAAGTATATCCATAGTGCGCATCGCTATTGGATATGCTGACGTTGGGTATAAATGCGTATAATGTCACGGCAAGTCGTGTGAACGCGACGTCGTGACAAATAGGGTCGTGTCGTTAAATCGTCGGTAATGCGACACATGACTAAATAGCAAATGCTCGCATGCCCTTCATCAGGAGGCACGTCCATTACAAACCGCCGATAGCGGGAAGGGGGGGGGTAGGTTGTGCAAGGGCTCGGGAATAACCGGCATTTACGGATCGCTACAGCACCCGTAGGGCGCTGCGCGTGCACCAACGATTCTCATCACAACTTCTTGCCAAGTGCGAAGATCCACGGAAGTTTGCGCGGGGTACGAGCGCAACAAGCAGCACTACGCGATCCACGTGGCGAGCTTGTCGCAATCTTTGGGGGGGGGGGGGGGGGGGGGGGGGATCGCGGTACACTAAAGAATGGGCAGCTCCGCTCGGCGGATGTTGTCGCCCAACGTTGCCTTCACGGCTGCATATACATTATCCGACTTGCCCTCCATCAATGCAAACCCGTCGCCCCCCGGTTCCCTTGGAAGGTAATACTGACGGTCGTCGTTTCCGGGTGGTTATCTGCAAGGGGCGACACGATAAAACGTGTCAACGCATTGTCGTTTATCGGATTACATCAGATTTCTATGGATGAATTGAATACAAGCGCAGATTTCGAAGGGAGGAGATCACTCAGCCGCGGGCCGCGGGCGCCGCCGTGGTTGGGGTTCCGGCAGAGGCAATACATGGCACACTTGCGTTTCCGGTGAGAGTAAGGCTTGTATTCCCGTTAGTGGAAACATTGTAACTGTGCCGGCAGTCGGGGACGGTTGGGCTCGGGAGGGCTCGAGTGATGGGAACGCAAGGATAATGTCAGCCGAGCGTTGTCCATATTCTCTTGAGTGTTGAGTGCGATTCGGGTGGGAGGGGGGGGGCGTTAAATCCATGCCGACAGGACATACACGACTCCAACACGCCCTGTCGTGTATGCAATAAATCATTGACACGCATTTGCATGTTACGCACAGTTGGCCCCATGATGTTGTGTGCCGGATTGTTGACGCACATGTGGTGTTCAACAGTGCCATTAGCCACAAAAAGTGCAGCCATGTGGGCGCCGAAACACGACATCCATAGATACTCCTCCTGGGCCGGCAGACGTCGGTCATCCTGCTTGAGGCACTCGTTCGTTAGGTCGGTGCTCAAGGGGAAGAGTCCAGGCACTCGGCTGACCGGTCGAACGGCCTCATAACCAGACTCTGCTCGCTGCAGTAGCTATGGCACCGCGAGGTAGTCATCGTCGTCACTCACGGATTTTGCTCCGACACGGCCGCTCTGGGCTAGCTCATCTAGCAAGTTGGGGCGCTATGCGGCTCCCCCGCTGCTTGTCGGCTGTCCCGCGATGCGCTGCCCGGAACCGGAACCATGTGCTCCTTCTCCATCAACAACGCGCTCACGGGCCGTCAATTGGGCCAACGCTGTGGCAAGCTCGCGCAGTAATGTAGACTGGGCCTTCACGTCTGCGTGTAGCGACTCGAGCGTCGGCTCAACGACGGGTTCTTCTCCATCTGGCATGGTAACGCACGGACGCACGGATGAGAATATCACACACGGGTGGTGAGCCGGGTGTGGTCTTGAACAACCTGGGGTGACCTTGCTCGCAACAGGTTACGAGACAGTTTTAACATCGCTGCGTGGAACGCAGCGAAAACTGGAAGATGGCAGGCTCAACTGTGATGGCTGGTTTTATGTCTACTCGTGATGCACCCAAAAAGGGCGCAACGACAGGTGCCTAGTCCCCGTATCACTGAGCAGCACTTGTAGCTGAAAAGCGGTTAGGTCAAGGGAGGAAACCCCATAATCTAGTTTAGATCATGTCAGTCCTGTCCCGGGGGCGAAAAATAATAATACAGCATTACGTCATCTTCACCTGCGTTGCTGTGAACCAAATATCCAAGTGGGGACGCTTGAGAGTGGAGAGGGGTCGGCCCTCTCCCTCACTGCGCGGCGTGCCTTGCGTTGGAGGCGCGACATCCTCCACTTGAGAGGAACCCCCGCCGCCGACGCCACTTGGTGTCGCTACGGAAGACGGTCGGCCACCCCTGCCGCCGAAGCACCGCCCCCGCCCCTGGCGCCTCGACAAACATGTCGGAAAGATAGCTCATGTCGAACAAGAGGAGGTAAAGCCGCCAGTTTTCGGAGCGGGCGGTGCCGCAGTACACATTATAGGTACCGGCGGGTGCTCTTTCTTGCCTCATCGGGCGTTTCTAATTTGAAAATGAAGTCGGCGGACGGTGTCTCAGCACGCCCACGACTGCGATATTTGCACCGCGATGATATCGTTGCACCGCGCGGCTGGGCGTGTAAGCCCTAGCTGCGTGGGTGGGACACAAGGTTATATACGCAACTCGCGAGGGGCGCAGGGAGAGCGAGGACCGGGGTATATTAGCGCGCACCGCGCGGTTCGGTGTTCGGCTCGGGAAAAAACGCTTCTCAGGTCGTGAGAAGGCACGTTTATTTATACTTCCGTACATGTATTTTTGATATTGGCAAGATGATCGTGCGTACGCTGCGCGCCTGCGCCCGCGCCTACTCTATGATCCCGCCGCCCATTATTATTTTCATCTTTTTCCCTTTTGCCCTTTTCCTTTTGAACATATACGCTAATAAACTGATTTAGTATTACATTGAGTAGTGGTGTACCGAGTAGTTATGTTATATACGAGTACCTAAATTACGTCTTGGCAAGTATATATGCTTATTGCCCTAAGCTTGCCCTGCTGCCGAACCCTACCATTGGTTCTTTCATGGCTAGGTCTTCTCATCATGACGCTCCACTTTCGAGGCGTTGTGACGCCTATTAGTTGCTTTAGCTTAGATCAGTCTTAGTGCTAGACACACTACATCACACTACATTCGTCGACAAAGGATTATTAACTACGACTCTACTACGAGTAGCACCGCACTGACCGACCAGTTTGGCCGGTGACAAGCTACGAGTAGCACCTGCATCGTCAATAAAACAGTCCCCGAACAATTTTCCATGTAAGCATCCATTTTCTCTCCTCATCCATCGTGTTCCATGTTCACACTATCAACGTACCGGTACGCACAAGGGTTGTGCCGAAATGGTTCTGGTTATGGGTGGTTCGGGAGCTCGGGCCGAAACATGAGTAAACCCCCCGCCTTCATTTATGTCCGAACTGCGTCGAAAATTGCCCGAACTCAAAGGCCTCCGACCTACACCGTAACTCAAAACATATGGACCCATCGAGTTACTGCAGCGTCCGTACATGGTGATAAGGTATTCTACGGTGAGAAACGTGACGCGCACGCCCCATGTAAGCCCTTCACATAAGGTGCACCATCCGCCATCTAGCAGACAACACTTCCACTCCCCAACACCCAAACCCAAACCAACGGTCAATTTGTCTACTACTTTATATGGAGTCGCCACCCATCATATCTCTCGAACGCGGCGATGATGTCATGAAAGACGCGATCTCGCGTATTATTGAGGAGGAAAGAGGGCGCCGTCGTGGAGGAGGAGTGGCATGCCGGCAACGACGATGCCGGCGCACAAGTAACCGCCGGCGTTACTGCCTATGGATGTAAGTAATGCGGTGGCGCCCCCCTCGCATGCAACCGCCACTTTGCGTGCCCGATCGCAGCTACCCGAACCCGAACCAGAACAACCCGACGTCGATTCGAACAACCAACAACCTACTATATACGCGGCCGGCGGGCCCAATGGCGGCACGTTCAACAACGCCATCTCCGGCAACGACCTCAAGATACCTTCACATGTGGAGGAGGTCAGTTCCATCGTGGCAGCAACATGCAACGAGGGGATGCCTCACTGTGAGGGCAAGGCACTCTATGAGCAGCTCACCGTGCATGAGAAATTGGTGAAGGAGTGATGGCAGGCGACATCTAGCGCGCTCCAACATATGATGCTCTACATAACTGACCTAGATGGCTGGCTGGGCGTGAGGCCGGGAGGGCAAGGGGCGTAGACACCAACATTTGTACGATTTTCCTTATTTCCATTTCAAAATGTCGCCTACAACGCATGTTGCCTCTGTATTTTCACCATTGTACGATCCAGTAATAGGCATATTCAAACCGTTGTTCGGTCGCCATTCGGTGTCCAACCTTAGTTGGGCTCGGACAGTTCGGACTGTTCAATCGTTCGGTTCAGTCCGAACTGCGGTAGTAGTCCAGTTCGGTCCGAATTGTATTAGTGTTTTTTGGCCGAACTCCCTGAATTCAGCTCGGTCCGAACCGAACTCGGGCGATGCGCCTCAAATTCGTCAGCTCATCGATGTGAGTTCGGCACTACAACCCTCGCACGCACACAGCCATGCATGCGCCCTGCAGCTAGCGCAGGCGCCGTATACACGCGTAGCAGTAATCCTTGGTAGCGCGCGAGACTAATTGCGTACCGGTAGTAATTAGGGTCAAGGATTATGGCGCGGCTCGCTCACGGAGCTGTATTTCGATAGGAGTAATCCTACCAGCATCACTGTATTACTGTATTACTGTATCGTTGTGAAATATACATTAACCTAAAACTCCCCATGTCTCCGCCTACTAGTCGCTATACAAGCACATGCTGCGCGCATGCCGCCTTGCTGCGACTGCCAAATGCGACGACCCTCACGCGCACATGCCGCCGTCAGCGCGATTCGGTGAGCGATCATCGTGCATGTCGCCACATCCGTGCTGCGCGGAGTTAGCAGACGAAGTAGAAACACCAGTTCTACTTCCCGTATGTACTTCCTTACCGGTTCTTGCCTTGGGCTCACTACACGCTCCAGCAACCGGGAGAGTACGTCGTAGCGTATCGAGAGGAGTGCAGTAGACAGCGGTAGACGACGACAAAACTCTCCGCCCGGACGTATTTCTCGACAAGTGTTGCCACTGGGTAGTTTCCCTTGCTAGCCACCTTGTTTTGTCCAAATTTGACACACAGCTGCCGGGCATTGGTCGTTGAACAAGCAATGGCCGGCCAGGGAAACCCCTTGGTACAGTGTTAGAGCAGCTGCTGGACGTTTGCGCTGAAGGGAGCACACCGCCCTTTCCACTACCACTGCAGCCTTTCCTTTTGACACAATGAAGACGTAACCTGGCACCATAACAGCAAGCAGGAGGCGCTGGAGGGTGAGGGCAACCGACTGCCTGCAAACCCACCGCCGTATACGCGCCAGCAAGCATGGGCTGCGGTTCCAGCAAGGAGGCAGCGGTCAGCGACCCTCATGATGGCGGCGCCGAGGATGAAGTGCCGCTGCTGGAAGAGGCTGGAAAGACAGCCAGCCATCACGCCAGGCAACATGATGAGTCATGGGTGCCAGCTAACCCGTCCGCTTCCCAGCATGAGATGAAGGTGGTGACGCTCCAGGTACAGGCATGCCATGAGTACCCCATAGACACCGATTGACAGTCCCGCAGCCCTAAGGGCAAAGGCTCACAGCAATGAGTCAATTTCTCTGTGGCAACAGGACCTGCATCGCTTGCAGCAGCTTCCAGCATGTACCTCCAGCTGCGTCAGGCCGCTCACAGCTTTCGACGAGGTGGCCACGTTTGTGGTTTTCATTTCTCATCGGTGGCTGAGGGCTGCTGAGGTGCCCTCCCTCCCAACGGCTTTGCAATGTCTGGCCAGTCCCTACACATCCATGAAAGACAACCCTCATGAAAGACACTGAGGCTTCCTGAACCGAACATCTATCATGCAGAACCTGCCAGACTCCGCCGGCAATCACATGGCAACGCTGCTGATTGAGACGCTGAGCAAGTTCAAGGTAGAACAAGCAGGGAGTAGCTGGGTCCCGGATGGGGGAACGGGGGGGGGGGGGGGGGGGGGGGTTAGTTGATGTGCATGACATGCATGACATGTCGGGGGGCATGGCGGCCCTGACCTCAGCCCGATATGACAGGAGGATCACCTGGACGATGACGTGACGGTGTGCTTGTGGATAGACTACTCATGCTTAAGTCAGGTTGGCGCCTCGCTCCGCGGTTTCTTGCACTGCGCCCAGTGCCTGTGTCAAATCCTCTCGCCACCGAGTCGGCCGCCAGGCTGAGCAGCTCTTGGCGCATGTACAGGAAGAGAACCAGACAGACCCGCTGGCGCTGCTTGCCCACCTGCCATACTACATGCACAAGGTCGGATCTCCCGCCACGCAACAAGCTCCACATGCACGCAGGACACCACCCGGAAATGGCTGACGGTTCCTTGTGCATTCCAATTCTGCGGCAGAGCGATGTTATGTTGACAGCCGTGGTCGACACGGAAGATCCAGAGAGGTGCAGCTCCCGCCATGCGCGCTTTGCCGTTGCCGGCTGTGCAATGCCGACCGCGCTACGCAGTCGCTGAGAGTACGCTCATGGCGGGCCTTGGTGTTCCTGCTTCAGGGACCTTGTAGAGTCGCTTGCATCTGCGGTGCAGGCAGAGGATTGCGAGGCGCCGGGCTGGGCTGGTCACTGGGGGCGTGCGTGGTGCCGCCTGGAGGCCGTGCTGGCAGCCCATGTGCCGGCGGCTCGCCCCTTGCGGGTGAAGACTCGCCCGCCCTGGGCCATTGATGGGTGCGGCATCCTCCGCACCAGCAACACTGCGCACATGCCCAAGCGCCCGGCATGCTCTACACGGGAGCATCACACACACTGGTACCAACATCAGCATCAGCATCAGCATCAGCATCAGCATCAGCATCAGCATCTGCATCGGCATCGGCATCGGCAGCAGGTGTAGCGCGGGGGTAAACTTGCCATCGGACGGATGGCCAAAGGACGTCAGCGCTCACGACACGGCGCCACAACCGGAATTCGCACTCAGCCCCCGGCGATCCAGTCCGACTGGGTCTTAGCCCTGGGGATTATTGGGTCTCGATTGAGGGCTGCTCGCCGCGCTAATGTGCTTTGTCTGCCCTCCGGTCGCCAGGTCTGGGCGCCCTCACTTTGCATGCGGCCGGCGGACAGGCGCCCTGCACGTCAAGCCTTTTCCGACCTCCTGGGCGGTGGACCACTCCCCGATTAAGGCAAGCCATGCACCGCTGCTGCTGCTGGTACTGCACCGCGTACAACCCTGCCCCAGTCTGGGGCCTTGGTTGCGGCCTGTGAGAGGTTGTGCTTGAGGAAGGAGGCAGTATGTGCATGGCGCTGTCGAGGCTGCAAGCTCCGGCGCAGGATTGCCTGCCCGCTCTACCCCCTTGCCTGGTTTTGCCTCAGTGGACAGCTGTCGCCGCCCACCTTTTACTGTTGCAATGTGCTATGCGCTCGGCAACCCAACAGGGCGAGCTCACGCATGAGTCTGATCGCGCATTGATCGAACACCTGCTGGAGGACTTGCAGTCCCATGTGCTGTAAGTTCCCCCCCCCCCCCCCCCCCCCCTTTCTCGCCAGTGCGGCTACTTTCTCTCCCTCCCTCCTGTACATATACATATATATACATATATATATACGTATATATGTATAGATATGCATATATATGAAGTTGGTCATCATTGGCTCGCCTGCCAGAGGTAACACTGTGCAATGCTGTCACTCCCCTCTGGTTTCACGCAGTATCGGCCGATATGAGGGGGACACGGACGCAGAAGGG
>VCJN01002325.1:0-16034 GCA_006384855.1 Tetraselmis striata | reverse complement strand
ATACATGAGAGAATGCTTGCATACACAGGATTCATAAGCAGTTCTACAGTATTTGAACATTAAATCGGTTAAAGAGTCCCATAATTCAGTACTTGCAATAGCAGGCAAATTAGACATTTCCTTTATTCACACAAACAAACGAGCTTATGTAATCCATAGCTTTAGGTTGGTTTCCACTGGAAGTATGTCGATCCACGACACGGACGCTTGCTTCCATCCACAGCATGGAAGCATGTGTCCATCCACAGCATGGACGCATATTGCAAGCTAATGCATGGAATAATGCTTGTATACACAGGATTGATAAATGTCTCCATGCTCATCATGGACGCATGCTTCCATCCACAGCATGGATACATGCTTCCATCCACAGCATGGACACTGGCTCCCATCCACAGCATGGACACTAAAGCGACACAAGGGCTAAAGAAAATTATATTAAGGCACGATGGACGAGGCCTCTCTCACCTGTCGCGTTTCAGTTTCAGGTGGTTCCGTGCTCCCGCTCTCAACAGGCTTTGTCTGCTGTTGCCTTGGAAAGCTATCCTTGGCGAATTCCAAATCGCCGATATCCACGCACTCATAAGGCCGAGCGGCCAAGTGGCCGCCGCCTGCAGGCGCGCAACATCGCCATCGGCACATATCCGTCAGTACAGATAAACGCGGGGACACAGAGAACCCGAGGTTGAGAGAGCAGGCTAGCGGCGCAGGACTCGACACTCAGTAACTGAGGTGGGCAAGAAGGGGCGAAGTGCGAAGTTGTGGGTCCATGGGCGTTACCTAGCGGTTGACCGGTAGGGGCGTGGGGCAGATGGGGTGACATGATCCGGCGCTTGACCTGCTCGGTCGCGAACGATACCGCATCCAACCACAGGTTAGTTTCAGGCAAAGGAAATGGCAAGGCTCGGTATCGTGAAAGCGGCGGACCTATCTGCGGGCTCGACTATCAGTAATAGAGGTGGGCGGGGAGGGGCGAAGTGCGAAGTTGTGGGTCCATGGGCGTTACTTGGCGGTTGACCGGTAGGGGCGTGGGGCAGATGGGGTGACCTGAACCCGCGCTTGACCTGCTCGGTCGCGAAAGATACCGCATCCAACCACAGGTTAGTTTCATGCAAAGGAAATGGCAACGGCTCGGCATCGTGAAAGCGGCGGACCTGTCTGGGCGTGCTCGCAAGGAAGTGGATGGTGGTGTTGTTGTTGTGGAGAAGTGCGTTATGAGCTCTCGTCAGCAGTCCTTGGTCAGCAGTTGGGTCCCGATGGCGGCGGCGGCGGCGCAGCCGCCAGAGGGATACAGCACAAAGTACTGGCAGCGCGCATATATGACGATAAATATTACACCGAATAATACCGTTCGAAGTATTACGGAATGTACTGTATATCATCACTTTCCGCAGTTTTACAGTAGTACTGATTAGTGAAATAAATCCATACTGTACGATGTACTGCGATGATCGGTATGTGAAACGCGTTGACCGGGTGCTCGCAACCACAGATATGGAGGGCAACCTTTGACCGACGACTCAACATGCAATCCGAAATACTACGCAAGGTTTGACTGCGGGCAATCGTGGGGCGGTCCACCATCAAAGTTCTTCTCATTTCACACTCTCTCGCCAACGCTCATTACCAACCCCCGTCCTATCCGATGGCGCTCACTTCATCTTCCAAGCCGTTTCACGGCACTTGTGTCGTGCCAAATAAACCTCGCAACTCCGGTAAGCTCGGCCAAGCCGAGTATCGCTTTATTAAACGCGATCGCGCCATTGGTGAAGGAAAGACCACCGGTTTGAGCTTTCGTCGCGATACCCCAGAGGGCATCCTCTCGTGCGCGTTTGTTGTTGACTCGCGCGGGCCGCAAGGCCGTTCACCCGTGTTGCAAAGGCAGCAAGTGCCTCTTTCGACTCATTGGCTCGCCCTTTGACCCATCGGCACCTACTGCGGTAGAAGCCCGTTGCCGCGACGAATTCCTATTTGACGTTCGCGAGACCCGAAAGGAGGTGCATGCGGAGGAGCAAAATTGCTCACGCGATATCCTCGCTTCCTGACTCAAGCTCGCGTTCCAACCGGAGGAGTCTTCGCCATCCTTCGTTGAATGTTATGCCTACATTGAGACCCGCGACGACTCGGAGTCGAAGCAACAATGGTGGTGGAAGAGGCCCAACGGAACCTTCATCCGGGTGAGTGCCTTTCCCTTTAGCCTTCGATTACTTCAGTCGAGTGTGCTCCAACCGTGTATCGACGCAAGTGTCCTTTCAAACAATCGACTAGCTGGAACTCCAAATACCGATCATGAGTAATTATAAAGATTTGTCTTGGTATGTCAAATGATGCACTAAATTCCTTTGCTGCTTTCAAGCATTCCTAATACTGCCTAGCTCGAATATATTTGTGTCCATCCCGTGGCGCGGGCATGTGTTCATGCTAGAAACCGACGATTGTTAACATGTTGAGCTTAAGTAATAATACCGTTTTCTTGTGTTCGCACATGTATTGCTGCATTGAATTCATTGCTTGATTTCAAGCAAGGCCATTATTCTATATAGCTGTAATATGTTTGCGTCCATCATGTGGATGGACGCATGGCGCTGGGAGAAATAACTGAGTACATCAGTTAGTATATTCGAGTTGAGGTAAAGAGCTACTATCGCATCGAACACCTTACATGGATTTGGTTTTCGTTTTCCCTCTAGAGTCGCCATGCGTCCATCCACAGCATGGACGCAAGGTGCGTCCATGCTGTGGATGGATGCAAGGTGCGTCCATGCTGTGGCTGGACGCAAGGTGCGTCCATGCTGTGTCTGGACGCAAGGTGCGTCCATGCTGTGGATGGACGCAAGTGCGTCCATGCTGTGGCTGGACGCAAGGTGCGTCCATGCTGTGGATGGACGCAAGGTGCGTCCATGCTGTGGATGGACGCAAGGTGCGTCCATCCTATGGATGGACGCTAGGCGTGTCCATCCTGCGGAGGGACCCGTGGTGACTCGAGGGGATTGTGTCGGACACCACCACACGACCTACGCAATAATCTCAAATGTTTTCTTTCATGTGTCCTATTTTGCAGACCTGCGCGAGGCGTGGAAGTTCATCCACCATGTTTCCGAGCGTAGGCTCTCAGAGATTCAGCGCGATGTCCTGGATGATCCGATTCCATTCAAGCGGGCCAAGGCTCCCAAGGTTTCTCCCCCACGCAGCCATGCAAGAGCATGGCTTCACCTCTACTTGTCCGACGCTAGCGGCAGGCTTGAGCATATTCCCAACCCCTCTGGCGGACAAGCGCAAAGCCATCTACCATGTTGGATGAGGAAGTCTCGGGTCTACAAGTTGTATGTGGCCGACTGCAAGGATCAGAACAGTGAATGCTCGGTTCTATCATTTCCTCCCCGGCCGCCTCTCCCGGCCAATGGGCCTGCAACTCGTAGTACAAGGTCTTTTGGCAACGTACTAACAAGATTCCCAAATTGATTTAGGGAAGCCCGCATCTATTTCCTCCTTCCGCCGAGCGTGGTTGCAGTTCTTTCCGCATGTGAAGGTACCGAAGACCAAGCGCTTCACCAAATGCAGTGTGTGTGCCAGTTCCGCCAAGATTTTGCGGTGCGGCCACAAGTCCACCATGAGTCGTAATGGATACTAAGTGTGTGGCATGAGCAAACGCCCGGTCGTTCTAGCGAGAAATTACTGCGATTTTGAATGCGGTACTAACTAACCTATCAATGGCATTGTTGCCGCAAACGTTATTCTAGGTACAATAAGGACCCTGTCGATAGAGCTGTCGCTCAGCGCGTGCAAGTGCAACATCTGGAGAGGGTACTGCACGAGCGGCATTTCTTTGAAGTGGTCTTGCAGTACTCCCGCCAAAACAAGGACCTCTTTGTTTGCGAGATCGATGGCATGGATCAAGACAAGACCCGTCTTCCTCATCTTGTGCCATGGGACAAGGAGGTGGAGAAGAAGAACCTCCTGCAATGTCACTTGACATGCGTCAAGTACAACGGGAGCCAGCCGGACGACGTGTACTACTTTTTCGATTGCTTCCCTCACGACAGTAGCAACACCATCACCGTCATGTACAAGACTATCAAGAAGGAGATCGAGAGGCGTGGCGAGGCATTGGACACTGTGTGGTTCCAGCTCGACAACACTTGCCGGGAGAACAAGAACAAGTACGTCTTGTGCTTTTGCCAATCAATGGCTCGTGCACATGGGTTTTTGCAAGGAAGTCCGTCTCTCTTTCCTCCCAGTAGGGTAAGCCCCCTCCCCCCCCCCCCCCCCCCTCCCCCCCCCAAAAAACCGCACCATCCACGACTTACATTATTTATGTTAACGGGTCCACCAGTCGCCAAGTTGGGGCCTTACTGACTTTTCACTATATTGTTCACCTTCCAGGCACACCCACGAGCGCGTGGACCAAGTCTTCTCGAAATTCTCCGTGTGGCTTGACGACCGCGCCGCATTCACCAAGGCTCAGCTTTTGCACGAGCTTCGTCAGGCCTTCACACCGACATGCAACTTCATGGAGCTCGAGGGAGTCCTCGACATCAAGACTTGGCTTGGCAATTGTCTTCCACGACAAGGCCAGGTGCTGAACACGGTGACTTCTAACCAGTTCGTCATCAAGCAATCGGAGGTTGTGGTCGGTGGTGTACGCAGCGCCATGTATTGCAGTCGTTGGTCCGATACCGCAGAGCATGGGCCAGAGTTCATCCTGCGCGGAGTCCCCGACGGCACCCCTGCGTACCTTGCTTCTCGCCCTCTCTACCACTCCAAGGCTGACCCGGTCAAGGCTTTTGCTGAGATGGAGAAGGAGATTTGGAAGGCTGCGGATAGGTTGCACTTCTCCGCGGATGAGAGGCGAGAATGGGAGGAGGAATTCGCTTCGCTCCGGGAACTGGAGACGAGGGATCGAACTCCCTTCCTGGCGTTTTGGCCCGAGTCTACCACGGAGCTGGACACTTGGCTAGGCACCTTGCTACCTGGCAGAGATCTTGACGCCGATGATCCCATGTCTGCACGTATGCGTTCCCAGCCTAGGCTTGACCAAACATGCCAAGGCATGGCGCGCAGGTACGCCGACCTTCAGGAGGAGCTTCGGGTCTTGACGTACAACCCCATCACCATCAACATCTCCACTCAACGCCGGAAGCGCCGGCGGGGGGCGCAAGCGGCTACAACAGCGGTTGAGCACTCGAACGAGGCCGATAGGGAGGCCGACCGTCAGGAGGGGGGTCAGGCCGTCGCGATCCCGTTGGAGAATGAGGACACTACCCGACGCGAGTTTGACGCCCGTCCCGGCAATTTGGTCGTCATGGACAACACCGCCGACAACCCCGACGCGTACCGCGAGGAGGGGCTTCTCGGCGATTGGGAGAACAAGTACCTTGTGGCCTACGTAAGGTACCGATATGACGTCCAGGATTTGGATGGCTTGCCCGAGGACCACACCGAAGTTGACGAGTTGGACGTCACCATGTGCGAGCCTTGGTTGTCGACGCCGCATGGGAAGCCCGACATCCCGCTCACCTTTGCCATCGCGGCGGCCCGGCAGAGTCGCGACCCAGAACCGGACTCATCTCGGGACGCTGCGAAGAAGATGAAATGGTTGCCTATCACCACTATGCCTCTATCGCTCTTCAGCTTGCGTTTCCCGAACGTTCGCCGGACCGCCCGCCAGTGCCAGCACGACTTCCGTGGCACCAAGCTAACTGCCGTGACAAGCATGAAGGGCGTCTCGGAGATCAAGGACTCCAGACACAAGAACCTTGTTGTGCGCCGGCCCTTGGCAAAGCTTCGCTACACCATGCAATTGCAGGAAGAGGCGAATAGGGAGTGCGGTGCTTTGTTGCCCCTCGACGGCATTAGGCACATGGAGATCACTTACGAGCTTGCAAGACTCCGTGCCGCGCTCAACGTCCACAAACTCGATGTCGACAACAAACGCAGGTGGTTCAACGACCACCGCTTCAATGCAGACGAGAAGAAGTGCGTTTTGGACAAGTTGACAATATAATGATAGACAGTGGTGTTGTACGTACGTATCTGTAGGGGCCTTTGTGGGGGGCGGGAGGGGAGGGTGCGAGTGTTGGCTACTCGTGCCCATTAGACAATGCGATTTGAGCACTGTAACAATTAGACACTTCAAGTATTCCCCTCGCACGCTTGCCCCACGATCATACAACGTCAAACGCAATGAATTGATGGGGTGGCGCGCGTCCTGACTTAGGTTTTTCCTCGCATCCGCTCTGCGCATGCCCAATTTTGCACGTTTTGCGCGAGTAAATAGTGAAATCGAGTGCAACCAAGGGGATTTTGTGCAATTGTGCCTCCAAAACATGCGTTTTGAGAATTTCGTGCAAAATGGCTCAAAAAAAAGGCAACTTTCACAAGTGAACAACATAACACTTTAAATGAACGAATGTTAAGCATTGAAAAGCAAGTACGCGTGATAGCAACCTAACGGCTGGCAATGCAGCAAAGCAACGACGAGCACGATAATGCAGAGGGCTACTCGCCCAGCTTATTACGTTGTATTTTGTTCACAATTCTGTGATTATAAATGTATGCAATTCCACTACGACCGATTGAGGCAATTGGGCGCACTTCCACTTCTCCGAAAGGTAACACAAGCCAGAATACGCTGGCCTCAGCTGGCACCGCTAAGCGAAGTACTCGCCCGGGCCAGGGCCATCCTTCTTTCTCATGTAGGCAAAGCGGTCCGCGGTTCCCCAGCCCCAGGAGGGATTGCTCTTCTTCGTAGCGAGCACCTGCTTGCCGTAGGCATTGACCGGCCTGGCAGTTGTGGGGCCAGGGGAGTCCTTCCCGCTTGTGCTGGACTCGGCCTCCCTGTTCATGTACACCTTTGCGCGGTCGTCACGGCTCGACCGCCCAAAGCCCACGATTGCCTTTGTCGGCTTTGTGGAGCTCACCTGCTTGCCGCAGGCAGGCACGTACTTGTACTCGCCGACGCCCGGAAGCTCCGCGGCTTCTCGCGTCCTGGAGTTCTCAAAGCGCTTCTCCGTGCCCTGCTTCCACTGCGGATTGGAGGGCTTGTCTGAGGTGAGCATCTTGCCCATAGACCCGTGCTGCTTGTAGGCAGTGGGCCCAGGGGAGTCATGGCCGAGGTAGCCCTTGTCGTACTCTTTTGCGATGTAGACCTTCTCCTGGATCTCACGGGTGCAGCTACCAAAGTGCGGTCGCCCCGTAGTTGGCTTAGTGGACAGCGTCTGCTTGCCGCACGCGGGCACGTGATGGTTGTATGATCCCGGGCCAACCCCCTTGTTGTTGTTGGCCGCCTCCATTCCATGCCGCTTCTCGTAGCCAAAGCTGTAAATCGGGTTGCTTGTCTTGTCTACCTGCTTGCCGCAAGAGCCCTGTAGGAGTACGCAGCAGAGACACATGAGCCCGCAGCAAGGCATGACTCCCTCCTTCCCCTCCATCCGCCTTCGCTTGTGAACCCTAGAGCAGCCATTGTGCGGCTGTTTATCCAGTGGGCCACACCTTGATGTTGTAGATCGCACCCTGAGACTGGTTGCCACCCGTGGACTTGCACAGAGCTTTGTCCATCTCTGTGCCGCCCGCCAGCTGCAAAACGCAAAACAAGATATCGCTGTCAGCTCACTAACTTACAGTAATACTACTGTATCTCATTCGACAGTCTGGTCTCTTCGATATTTTGTATCAACTTCTGATCACAGTGTACATTCTCATAAATAGGGCGAAATGCTGAAAGCAGTGGCCTCCCTCAACTGTTTGTCAAGGCATTCCAGCCTCGAGGCTAAGCAGGTCAGGAAAGTGTGTGGGGGTGGGGGGGTGGGGGAAGGGGGCGAGGGGAATGGTGAGTGCAGCAAGCTTACACCTTGAGCGAGTCCTCGCGGATCGCGCTGCCAAAGCCATAGCTCGGGTTGGATTTGTGTTGCGCAAGCGTTTGTTTTCCGTTGCTGCTCCGGAGCGTGGGTGTGGAGAGCTTTTCCTTCAGAGTGGCCCCCGGCGCAGGCATCGTGATGTTTTAGCCCTGCCGGCACGGGCTCGATTCCTGTCAAAGCCGTGCAGCGGTCCGGTAAGTGGAGACGAGCCAGGATCCTGGGAAAGCTGCTGGTCACACTCCGTGCGCTAAGTGCGGGTCGGAACAACCGAGGGCGAACTCGGCAAACGCTACCCTCGCCGATCACAAGAACGCGCTGCGTTGTTCGTACTGGAATCCCATCGCCCAAAAGGCCGAGTGGTCATCTCTTCGTGTGTATATGCAGGAAAGAGTTGTCGCTGTGCGCCCAGCGACCCTATAATAAAGCCATTATTGGCGCTACTGTGGCTAGCGCCTGAAGTCGCTATGTGACGAGCGGCATGTCCCATTGCCCGGCATCAAGGGACGGGGCTGCAGCCGCTCTGCCACCACCTTCGCCAGAGTGGCACCGTTAAGCAGGTGCACAGGCTAGGACACCACAAAGATAGGCGCTCGTCCAGGCGCGCTGGGCACTATAGGCGGTGCCGAGCAGGGCTGAGCGTTCCCCGCGCGACCAACATTCCTTCGAGCGGGGAGGCATGCGAGCCCAACTTGTACGCGAGTTGGTATGCTTGCGAACAAAGAACGCCCTGTCGCACGCCGGCACGCCACTCCAGGTTGGTCCGCCGTAGATTGCTTCCATGGCAGGGGCAGCTGCAGTAGTGGGTTTGTGGTTGGCTATGCATGCGTAGGTCTTGTGGCGGTTGATGCCCAGTGGTGGGGATGCTGCCTCGCGGAATGCTCGGCGTAATTGAAGCCCCGAAAAAATCGTGATTCAGGTATCGGTACGGTAACGGGGGTGGCACAGCCTCGCGTGTGCGTCGACGGAACCACACAACATGGGGGTTGGGTGTCAGCTACTCACCAGCAGGACACTCTTGAAAGTCGGCACCACGGTAGTGGTGAAACGTGAGTGTGGCAAGGTGGACTGCGAAGTGCGCTCCAAGCTGGTGCCACATATGGCGGCATGTCGGCAGCCGAGCGGCACGCCCAGCGCGCGGCACGCGGCTTTGCGCGCGCTTTTGCGCGCGCCAATAACACGGATAGTATTTGCGTGTATTTAAAATATAAATGTATTCACGTGAATATATCTATGTACAGCTGCCCACAAAAGTCTTGCCCCCCTTGTCAAGCATCAATTGTACATTGGCCCATTATGAGCCCTCACCTTCGTTTCCGGCCGCGCCCTTCCATGTGTCATACGCGAACACGACATCATGCGTGGGGGGAGCCTTAAGTGGCGTTTGTTGGGCTCTCGTTGTAAATGCCAAACGTGTGCGTGTCATTGTTCAGGGTTAGTAATGAATTTGATAACCCAATGTCACAAGGGCACGAATTTTTATATCGCACGTATATGCGTTCTATCTGTACGGATGCACGCCAAGAGGTAGCTCTACCATCGTAGAGCACATTCACAAAGGCGCGCTCTCCCCACCGTCGGCATGCAAGCAATAAGTGAGCAGTTCCCGCAAAACGGCCGATACTGCGATAAAGGCTTGCTCAAAAGCCAGCCCACCTACAGTTGTTGTCCGCATTCAATGCGCCCTTGGTAGAGCCGGGCTTCAGCCCATACTGCGCAGAGGTGCAGACCTCGAGTCAGCGGGTGGGTCCATATGGTCACCTGCTAGGGAATCGTCCAGGGTATGTGGTAGGGCTGGCCGTCAATACGCTCCCATATTCTGTTGTTGGGCTGCGCCTAGCGGGCCCCTCAGCGGGGAGAATCCGCCCGCGCGGGGCGAGTACATCGCCTTTTTATCGGGATGCGGGTCGCTGTACCAGGGTTTGTAGGAGAACCTAAAAATATTGGCATCGAGGGCCCCCCTACCCCCCTCGGTTTATTTCCACCGAGGGGCCCCGCAGGGTTCGAACCTGCGCAGACCGGAATCATGAGCGTAATAGGCAGCCCCCCCCCCCCCCCCCCCCCCCCCACCCCCCCGCGCCACTATCACATCTCAAGCCATTAATGAATATTGTAAGCTATTTATATCATAAAAATGCGCCACTGTACCACTCGGCGGTCGGCGCCGCCGGTGCTGACGTGGCGGTATGGACAGATACGTACAGGTCAAGGCTTTCGATCGGTATTGTACATATGTGCACGTACGGATGTATAGATATATTGATACATACGTGTGCGTACATATGTATGTATAAATGTACAAACCACGGGTTTTCCTAGGGTTTAGGGTTTTAAAACTCGTACCTACCGGTATTATTTATTTCTGCTAGACAGCCAGACGACGAAGACATACATCAGCAACTGGGGATTACGGGTTTTTAGATCCCGTACGACGTATATTAACGTAATGTAAATCATTACTTTATCTGGTACTTTAGCCATGTTTTAGCGGAATAAGATTTGTTACCTGGCTACATGTACGTACTGGCCTTATTTTGTGATCCCACAAGCAATACGGGCAGGACAGTGAAAGTGAAGTTCGCCCCGGGTCATCGGCCCAAGCCGCCCCAACACTTGACCTCGTGCGCCAACTGCAATAGTAGCATGTAGGTCTGGCATTGCCGTTAGACCGTCGCCTCATTCGAACCCCGAAGGCTAATGGATCAACCGGGTAAACCCGGGACACAGGCTCCGTCGGACGATATTGTCGTGAAATTGTCTGTACATAGTTGGAAATCGATCCGGGCGGGGACCTCCGAAGTAGGAGACCACCGTTATAGGAGGTGGAGGAGCTACACGAGGTGGTGGGTGCCAGTGAGCCTGAGCAAGCTCCTATCTGCCGAGTCCAGCCGTCGGTACACCCACGCTTAGCATCATCATCATGCATGGGCCATGCTCAAGCATTGCATGCAACGCATGGCGGGGTATTGGCTCCGCAACTGCCTCCCGTCAGAGGTGGATGCCTTCACGAGGCGGTGGATGCCACCGTCTTCACGGCGGTAGTCGAGTGGGTGCGAGCCGTCTCTTTTGATCCCTCCACGTACGGCACCGACAACAATAATATGGCGGGGCTGTTGCACAACCATGGCCCCACAACATCATAGGCGGCTGCTTTTAGCGAGGATGCGCAGTGGCCAAGGCGTGCATCATGATGCATCCCCCCATCCGTTGAAGGTCGCTGGCGTCCACCGCATGGTTACCGTTCGTGATGCCGCCTTCATCGGTTGCATGAACGACATCCTCCCGAGGTTCCTCACTAGGAACTCCGACACCAACGCCCCCACCCATAGTTTCGTTGACTTGAGTATGTACTTGGCCGAGGCAGCTTCAACGCAACTTCTTCCGCCCGCCAGTATGACCACTTCCTCAACGATGCTCGTGGGCCGGCCAGCTACGTCCACGGCGGTGCGCGAGGCGTGGGAGGCGGTGCCTCCATGCGGCTACTGTTGCTTACCTATGCGATGCGGAGGCCCGTGTGATGGCGGAGCGGGAGGCGGAGGCGGCGTTGGGCTCGCAAAAGGAGCTGACGGCATCGATTTCTAGACCAAGCCAACAATTCTCGGCTTCAGAATGAGGTGGGCAGTCTCCCTTTCATCGAATGTAGGGAACGGATCTTGTTCAGCAAGCTCGACGCGGCGCCGGGCACGCGGACGGTGGCCATCCCCACAGTGCGGACGGTCATTACGACCCCGCATGAACTGCGGGAGGTCGCTGCCGGGTACTTCTTTCTGCCTAGCCCATGCATGGCCCCAGTATTGGTTGGGAGCAAGATCAGTCTGCCGTCGACATAGCACACCCCCGCCACCATCGACCTCAGTCTATCGCGACGCGCTCATGAACCTCCCCGCATCTGGGGACGCTCACTGGCGTGTACAACACGACGCTATCGCATACGCCTTCCGCGATCCTTGTGTTCACGATCTGGGTATCGTTGTACGCCGGGAGGTGGATGACTTGTTCCAGTAGGCTGTGCCTCTCGGCAACACCGTACCCATGGATGAACTCAAGGACCTGGTGCCGGACGAGAGCTCTCCCTTCCGGCGTTCAACGTCGTGACCGGGAGCTATATGATAGTATGATCCCCGGAGCTTATTGAACCCCACGTTGTTGGAGTTCAATACCATGCATGCGGTACGGGGTCAAGTACACTGCGGTCCCCCGGGCCACGGCTGTGGATCGGTTTGAGTGCTCGCTATTGGGCGACATACAACGGGGGTTGGTAGTGCGGGATGCGGCGTGGCACAACATTGAGCCGGGATAGAAGGCCCCACTTCGAGACATCCTGGCCATGTCACTAGCCTCCCGGACCTTCTCCTAATTATATTGTAATGGCCCGTACTCGCATTTTCCCACGGAATGGGCGTGTAATCGCCGTATATACGGTGTAATTGCCACTTTTTCTGCTAGGCTCGATAGTCGCAAGGACGTGCTCGGCTCGCCCGCGTTCCGTGATATGCTACCAACAACATGTTGTGCCATCCCCATAGTACATTGGACCCATATTGCACCTCGCGCGGCTGCCCGTAATCGTTGGGACTGTCGCCACACTTTACTTTAACGCCTCACAAGCTCCGTGACGACGCGCAACGGCCAACGGTATCCTAGCAGGTCTCAAACATGCTGAAATGCTGCAAGTCGCGAGGACACTTTACCACGCATCGCAGCAGCGTGAGCGCCAATGACTAGCTCCTACCAACCCCCGCCGCTGCGAGCCGTCGGCGCCGAGTAGGTAGTGGTGTGCCATGGGGCGTCACAGCTCAAGCGCCGTATTCATGAGGGCAAGGAGGGCTGGACGCCTTCTGAGGGGACTTGGGTAGAGGTGACCAAGAAACTGCGTTGTCGGCGTGGGGTGTCTCTTTTGCGAAGTCTCGGCTCTACGACAAGCACAGATGGACGGAGGCGTGCGCTAAGCGGCTTCCAGACACCGCCGCGCCTGTCGCAGCCGGTGATGATGGCGCCCCTGCATCACCGTACGTCCGTCACGCCTATGCTCCGTCCGGACCCGGTCATACCGAAACGCGGGGCGAAATTGAAATTGAAATTGATAACAACTTATAGTCTGCTGCATCCACTGGCTCAGACTGAGTTGTTCTGAGGACCTGCTATCTCTAACCACAATGGGGAACACGAAGTGTTATCACAGCTCAAGCTATCGTCCATCCTCCTATGTTTCCTAGCCCCTTGTCCGTCCTATGGGCTATATATAGTAAGACAACATCGCCCCCCTGCTGTCCCTACCTACGTCATACACATCCCATCCAAAGCTCAGCATGCACGCTAATGCAGCCAGAGGCGTCCCGCCTGATGCTACTGAGGTGTGATGGGGGAGGGGAGCTAATCGGAATAGCTGCATGGTGCTTTGTATGTATGTACCGCTCAGCCGGCTAGCTTGGTGGGATGGGGGCTACAATGCCCTCCATCTCTAATATTGTTGGCACATTATACTGCGTTTAATGGCATGATGACTTTGTCTCGTGCTCGTACCAAGCCCGCGGGTCGGGCAATACACTGTATGTAATACTTGCGGGGAAAAGTGCTGGACAGTAAATTCGAAAACATTCCGGGCGTATCGGCTAAAAATGTCCGTAGTTCTTGGGTTGAGGCGGTGATAGTAGTTGCGGGCGTGCGTCCAGCTTGGGGTTGGGTGCCTAGCCCGCGGAGAGTATCCGCTGACGGCCCACCTGCGGCTGCAAGGGGGGCGACGGGGGCGGTGAGCCTCTGCCGCGAGGTAGGCCAGGCGGGACGCATGGGCTGGCGTGCATGTTGTGGAGGTATGCTCGAGGGGGACGGCGGCCTCCGAGGCCTCTCCAGTCGCGGTGGATGCTTAAGCTGCGGCCGGTGGAGCCGGCTCGGGGTGTGGGGTTGGATCGACGCTTGTCGCCGGCTGATCGACTTCCGGTGGCGAGTCGTCGCCGTCCATCTCCGTGTCTTAAGGGGATGCCGCTGCAAGGTGGTGGGCCGCTAGTAGCTAGCTAGTTGGTGGTGGCGGAAGCTCCCGGGGGAGCTGGCCGTGGTGCATCGCCGACCGGTCGGCTGTAGTCGGCGCCGGTTGGTGAATTGTCGCCATCCTCTCCCGCCCATGTAGGTGCATGTACTGGCTGCGACGAGTTTCGCGTCGGATCCCGTGTTAGTGGCGAGTCCAGCTATGCTCACCCCTGCCGGAGCGGCGTCAGCCGGCATATGGGCGTGTCGGGTCACCGCACGGACGTCGTGAGTTGATGTGTATACCCCGAGCTTGGGGACGAGGGTACGGATCGGTTCAGAAACATACGGCTGCGGCGCAAGTCGACTCACCCCCGTCGCACGGTTGCGGGTCGCCAGATCGCTGCATAGCAGGGCAACTTGTGTGGCACAACTAGTACAAGGGGGAAGATCGATTGGGGGCTGGCGGGACTGGCGGCTCAAAACGCGGAGGAGACGGCGGACAACATGTGGGAGTCGGGTGCCTGTGAATTGTTTCGCGGCAATGGTTGTTTGGACCTTGGGAGGTTGGGCTCTGTTGCCGCGCGGCGCATCGATAGTGGCGCCGACCGCGGCCTCTTGTTGCTCCTCGGGTATGTTGGTGTCCGTGCTGGTTGTAGTGATAGTCTCCTGTGGAGCCCGCTCTTCACGCCTCTATGGGCGCTGGCCGGCAGTTGGCCTAGGGCGGGCAACATGTGGAAGTCGGGTGCCTGCGGGGTTTTTTGCAGCGATGGCCGTTCGGATCTTGGGGGGGGGGGGGGGGGGGGGGGGGGTCATGCCGCTGCGCGGCGCATCGAGGGTGGCGCCGACTTCGGCCTTGTGTTCTTCCTCGGATCTGTTGATGTCCATGCTAGCTGTAGTGATGGTCTCTCGTGGAGCATGCTCTTCACGCCTCTGTGGGCGCTGACCGGTAGTAGTTGGCTTGGTGGTGGGTCGTCCGGTCGTCGGGCTGTCCACCGTTTCACAGGAGTACACTATCATCACCAATAGAGCCGCGCTGGCTCGCCCGGATTTAACACATACGCAGTACTTCGCCCGTTGTGAAGGGCCGGCTAGAAAGTGAGAAGTAACGCGGGGCGACCCAGGTGCATCGATACCGTCGCCGCCGCCATCGCCCCCGCCGCCCTGTCCACCGCTCTCGTCTCCCCGAAACGAATCAGCGAGCCCCGCACTACCCATCCAGCGGCGGGGAGGGGCGTTCGGTGTCGTTTGATGGTGGCATGGCAGCAAGCATCGCACCGCAGGAGAAGAATGCCGAGCTTCACGTGGGCGCTATCATAACCAAGACGTTCCGGACGCTGGGGAGCTTTCTCGGCCATGTACCCCCCCCCCCCCCCCCCCCCCCCCCCATCCCCCCGTGGCCCTCGGTGACGTCCCGTTACACCTGCCATAGACCCACCGCCGCCATGTGATAGCCACCCGTGTGTATCATCCAACATCCATCGTCAGTTGGAGATGAGATAACGAGGACGACGCACACCCGGCGGATGGGGAGTTGCTTGGTGATGAAGGTGATTTACGACGACGGCGACTCGGAAGAGCTTAATTGAGTCACCCGGAGATACAACCGCTATAACTCATGACATAGCAGCTGAGCGACTTCACTGGCAGGTTGCCTCAAGGCGCCATTGGACGACCTACCGGCGGTGCGCCCCTTGCGCACCCACCGACGGTGCCTTCGGGGGGTGTTTGCCCGCGTTGTTGCCCCCATTATTTAGGTATTCGAACATGAATATCGCATTGGCAAGCAAGTGCAACGGTGATTTGCTGAAGTTGACGGCTACACGCGCGTTCGTTTAGATACTTGCGCGCATGTGCACCTGATAGGAGCTATGCGAGCTTCTCGACGGGCAAGTCTTCGGCGAATACACGGGCTGGGTCTTCGGCACAATGGGCGAGGTGAGCAAAGGAATGCGCATTGTGCGCGGTGTCGCATGGCTGCTTGGCCGCGGATCGGGGTTCCCTCTCATTGCCAGGCACTCGGTGCATCACCCGAGCTCACCATAATGCCTTACTCGCAAGAGATTCTTTCGGGGTCATGAGCTTGGTGCGTGGCGGCTCAACAACGTGCTCGCCGCCTCATTCTAAGGCGCAGATTCGTCCGCCATCCCGTACGTAAGTTGCCGAATCTGCACAGCTCGTCCGTGGAACACCCTCGCACACATGTGCACGCGTGGCCCG
>VCJN01002323.1:0-18177 GCA_006384855.1 Tetraselmis striata | reverse complement strand
GGCTCAATACGGTTATGCGTTCAGGCCTCTGTGGGCTCAATATAGTTCGAGATGCAACAGCTTATGGCTTTTCGACGATGACTTATGGTAGGGACCTGTGATAGGGTGGGGAGGGGGGGTGGGGGTCACCTGTTAGGCCACTAACTTCAATTCGGCTCATATAGTGAAGAGTCGGAAGTGATCCACGTCGCGCAGAAGTTGTTGCGCCCGGGTAATCAACGACCTCCGAGCAGGAAGAACAGTATTCTTGCAGTATCAAACTCGCGCGACGAGTGAAGTAAACTTCCACTGACGGTGGGAGTGGAGTTATGGTTCAAGGAAGGTAGTCGTCTAGAAGTTTCGACTACCCTTTGCTGCGTCTTGGTAGGATCGCTACGTATCGGCGGCTGTCAAAGAGGCCTACTATAGTTTTCCGGCGGGGTAATTGCGAACGCCCGCAACAGTCGCTATGCGACAGACGGTTATAGTATGGTGGACAAATGCTCGCGAGGGAGCGATCGAGTAGGTAGAAGCACCAAATGTGAGGGAATGTGCGCTGGTGGTGGCTATTCCGCTATGGTGGTGGTCAAGTATGATCTGATTACAGGCCAGCAGGCGCCGTGCCTGATATATCAGGCGGCGCGATGCGGCCGACAGGGCGCGGGGGCAGCCCGTCATCTGACGGGCGCGCGCTACGCGCCTAATGTGCTATGATGATTAGGGCTAGTGAGGGTATAGGATATATCCTCACACGCGCAAAGTACCGGGATCATCCGTCGCGTAGTAGTACAGGTCGCTAGGGCGATCGTACAACATCTGGAAAAAAGGGATCAGGCCATGTAGCCGCGGGTGCTGAAGCAAGCCGTAAACTATCGCACCCCGGGATACCTCATTGAAGGCATTCCGAATATCCAGGAGTACATGTAGTAGTCCTTTCCCACCAGTACCACGCCCGCCGAAAAGTTGCAGCGCCACCCGCATGCTCATATACGCCGTCTCACAGCCAGCTCCCGACTGAAAGCTGCGTTGCACCGGGCCCATGACCTCCCGCGCATCCGCACCCACTTGCCCCAGAGCGTGGGCGGAGGCCAGGCGCACCAGCACGGAGCCGACGCCGAGCGGGCGTACTCGCAGCGGCTCGCCGCTCTTTTCCCGCTCCTCGCGCGCGGCGGGGTCGTCCTTGTGGAGCGCAAAGACGGAGCCACTCGCCAAGAAAGCCGCAGTACGCGAGTGGCCCCGCCCCGCCAGGCAGCGGTTCACCCACAGGCGCCATGAAGGTACGTCTAGGTCCCTGATGTGCTCCCAACGCCACCAGTCCACATGCCCTGCGGAAAGGCGGGGTGCACGACGCAGAACCCGCCGCTGGTCTTCCCCCCACCGCATAACCTCATCCGCATTGTCGCCCCACGACGGCGGCGCCCGTTGCATGTCCGGCGGTTCTTCGGGGGGAGAGTACTCCGGGCCGGTGGCAGCAGGAGGCGGATGGAGGGCATCGAGGGCAGGGAGCGCCACAGCGGCGTCGGACACCATGCCGAGGTCAACAGTGTCCAGCGCCTACCGAGCGCGGCGCAGCTCCTGCACAGCGGTGAGTTTCGCCGCCCGGCGGTGAGCATCCACCACCGCCGGCGGCACCCCATCAGCCGCAGCATCGGCGCCCCCTTCCGCAGCCTCAGCAGCAGCCGCCCGCGCCCTCGCACATCGCCGGCGCTTCCGTCGGCGGGCACTCCGAGATGTGGTCGTCGGCAGCTCACCCGCCTCCATCTGGTAATTATGTAACTCGCTGCCATCCCGCGATTCGCGCCATAGTTGCTGCATCCCGCACACCGAGAAGCCGGCGCGCACAGCATCCCCTGCTTCCCACAGCCGCACTCGCCGCTCCGCCAATTTCCGCACAACTACGGGGCTGTTGGATGGGTAGGGTCGCAGTAGTAGCCCCGCAAATACGCAGACAGCGCCTTCGGCCCCGTACGACCGGTCGTCGGTAGGAGGGAAGCGGTCAGCATAGGCCAGCGTACGGTCTAGCAGGGGGAAGAGGACAGGCCGAGCTGCGGGACAAACGCCGACAGCCGTGCCCCCCAGCGGCGTACGGGGCATCTTGCGGTAGACATCGCTGGTAGCGCACCACCGAGCGGTGGCCGCGAGAGCGGCATCATGAGCGGCTGAGGCAGGAGCCGGCGCGTGCTGGCGCTGCAGCGCCCGCACGCCAACTGCCGACGCCGGGAGAGCCAAACCGGGGGGCGGAGCCGTGGGAGGAGTGGGCTGCAGAGCTGGCAGGTGGCGGCACGGCCCGCCGCTTGCGCGCCATGGAACACGTGGTGGCCCGAGCGCGGGCAGCCGTCTCGTGGGACGCACCGCAGATACACAGAGGGGTCGAAAGTCGTAGCGTAGGCGAGGTGCATGGCAGCTACCTCCGGGTCGTCGGACTCCATCCCGTGGTTCACGTGCGTGCACAAGGGGGCTGGCCGCCGGTAGATGCGTCCGCAGCCGCCATCGCAACCACCACCGCCGCCCCCGCCGGGACCGCGACCCCCACGGGAGACCCCCTAGCAGAGGGGCCTGGAGGGGCCAGAGGACGCCCCATGGTGCTTAACCCCCACCGGCCACGCCACAGCCTGAGGCTAGGGGTCGGGGGAGGCTATTGGATCACCGTCTAAAACACTGCCATCAAAATACCGCCTGGCAAAATATCACACGCACGTATTGTACGAGTACAGCCGTTAGATAGGCACGCCGTATAACGCTTTCTCAGCCCATGGGTCCGCAGCAATTTGGCCACGTGGCGTGGTAAACGTGGACTTAAGTCGCACAGCGCATAACGCGTGACATCACGTATAACGATTGGCCCGATACCGGTCAGGGGGTACATGAACGAGCCTTCATCAGTGACGATGATAATACCTGGTGTACATTAAATGAAAAATGCTGCCCCGCCGCGGCAAGGTTCGGACCGCTGCCAATAAACGACCCGCATTTCAGGAGTAATTATTTATATCAGTGCTTCAAAGTACGCGCACTACAAAAATAACTAAAAGCGACTATGAAAGGTTGCCAGCAAAAGAGAGACCTAAGTCTGGAACCAAAGTCAAGCAGGAGGCCAGGGAGCCAAGAACCAAGGAAGAGCCAAAAGAACCACGACGTCGCCAAGTTGCCAGGGAACCAAAGGGTCAAGGGAAGCACCGAAGCCAATCAAGGAACGACCAGAAAAAAACCGAAAGGGAAACATGCATGAAACCAATGGAACCATCGCCCCGGGGTAGGCCATCAGCCGCGGCGAGTTCGCTTGCAGCCGATGACCCAGGTCATCATAGCAACACAAGCCGACGAGCGACGCGACGCAAGCGCAGGAGCACCATCACGTGCCGCGTGCGCCGCCGCGAACCCGCCAAGAACGTCGTTGTCTGCATGTACCATGTTGATGAGCAAGGAGAAATGGCGGCGCCACGCGGACAAGAGCTGGCCGATTTTCTGGCCAGTGTCCGTGTGGCTAGCTTTCGCGAGCTCCACCAAGAAGGCCTCAGCGTGCGGGGCCAACGAGCCGAACTCGGAGACGGCGAAAGGAACAAAGCGAAGCATGCCGGTGTTTTACAAGAATCGTCACTCTATGAGATAGAATACACCCTAGAGACCTCCTACATACAGTGACATTGCATGGGAGGGAGTGGGCGAAGGCACGCAAATTACCGAAAGGGTGCTTTGGCCTATTTATAAACTTTTCGGAGGGGCCAGAAAGCCTAAGAGGCAGACCCGCGAAAAATCACGACTTCTTATCTACTGTATTGTACCGTGGCTCCGTAAAAACAAAATAAGCGGATTAAAGGATTTTTGAGCTTAAGTACTCCAACCCAGAATGAAGCATTTTAAAATATTGTGGATCTCCAATCCACGGTGTTTAGATGCACTGCCATAAGTATCATTTCGCACCTAACAATCATTATAGCATAAATTCACTTTTCATTATATGCCAAACCACCCGCATGGGCATCCTCAGCGTCCGCGGCCTTGCGGCCGTGCCATGCTGGTGGCTTATCGGTAGCAATCCTAAAGCCCATATCCGAAAAGCGGCTACATTTTTAGTCGTACATTCGACTTCCTAGATTATTTCGCCACTACAGAAGACATTGCGCACGATCAAATCTTTTTTAGGTGCACATAGTGCACTCACGGCCCGGGCGCCAACCAATTGACCCAATTGAGCCAACTAATTGACCAACTGCGTGTCCGGGCTGCGACAGCAACCGGGGCACAACGTGCAACGACAACGCCCGTTGGCGCCGACCAGCCGCGTGCCCGGGCCGCGAAGGCGACCGGGGCACAACGTGCAGTGGCGGCCCGTTGGCGCCGATCAACTGCGTGCTCGGGCCGCGTACGCGACGACCTGGGCACATGGTATAGTGACGGGCTGACGGCCCGTTGGCACCGACCAATAGCGTGCCCGGGCTGCGAAAGCAACCGGGGGACAACGTACGTGCAGCCACATCAACATCTCGGGGGGCCGGCTCATCCCACGACTCATGGGAACCATATCAACATCTCCGTCGCATCGATATGCTACATCTTTGCGCGGCCAACTCCCGTGCTCTGCACTTGTTCACACTCAACACTACCGCAACTTGCATTCCCATAACCCGGCCCGCTTCCCGTTAAAGATACCGTAGCCATGTTTTGTCCGTGAGGGGATGGAATTTTAGGGTTACACTAACCCTACCTAGCAACTACCCTAGCACCATCATAATTCTCCATGTACATATCATATCACCCATGTTTTTACAATACTTATATTATCATATCTATTACAATATTATTGTACCACTGTACCATATGCTACAGCTCTGATACGGCTACTACGCTACAGCTCCGCTGCAACTGCTATATATGCCGCCTGTAACACCGCCACCGCATGTTACGCCACCTTATTGCCTGCAATTTCGCCGTTGCCAACTGCCGTAAATGCAGGAACAACTGATGAACATCATGTGACATTCGATACCGTTTCCTCAACACCTCCGTTTCCTCGCCCTTTAGTGCATTAAGCATCCATAGTACTTTACAGACTAGATGCGTGCATGGGGCTGCGAATTGGAACCCGGTTGTGGCGCGGCGTAGCGCGTTGAAGCCGCAGGTCCCACCGGCGCATTCCATGCCCGGAAATGGCGGTCTTCTTCACCGGCGAGCCAAAGGCCGGTGGCATGGGGTCTCTCGTGTCGCGAGGCGCGAAGAGTGCCAGCCCCCCCCCCCCCCCCCCCCCCCCCGCCCCCCCCCTCCGAATCATTCAATCGAACGGTTGTCTGTGTGCGGCACTGGTTGTCGGCTTCGGGGATCCGACGCACGGTGCCCTATTGACGATCGTCGACCGCTTCGCAACCACAAAGACATGTCCTCGAACTGGGCGCGGGGCATCACTTGAGTGCTTGTACACCAAAGTCCTTGCATGTCACGACAACACAAGCCCTGTCGCGGCGCGACCCCATGGTGGGTACGCCATGACAAAGGAAGATGGGGACAGACAAGCCCCATGGTGCTTTTAAGCACATGACAACGAAGCAACATTCGGGAGCAACGCTGCCCGGGATGGCTGCGTAGGGAATCGCGTGCGGGGTGGTGCTGTACGGGTGCATGGCAACTTCCGCCGGACAGAAATGAAATTGCCGAGGGGCTGCTGTTTGGTCGATGCAGCTGCTCCTCGGGCGGTAGGAGCACGGCACGTGGACATTGTATTAGAACCGTACTGGTGCCGTTTTGCCGTACCGCGCCTGCTAAGTAAACAAGCGAAGATAAAACCCAAACAACTAGAGTAGTGTCTTGGGGATATTTGTATGATATGATATATCATACAATCCTTGTATGACCGTCCGAAACCCCTCTTAGCCGCATTTTTGTGATATTGGTACTGGTACGGGCTCGTCAGCACATCAGAACAGACTGCCGCGCGCCGGCTTTACATACCCGCTCCACCACACCATGCGGCCACAATAGAAAGATCCTCAACCTGATTCTTTCACAGTCCCGGGCCAAGCTGGCCCTGTCAACTCCGGAGGGGGGGGGGGGGGGGCATTAGTTGCTTGAACAAGCGGAGCGGCGGGCAAGAGTGGCGCGATTTTAGCAGTGAGCGTGCTTCAGGCGGCAAAGGGCGACCTCACCAGAGTGCATGTTCTGGCCCCAACACTCGTCACGCACATGCTTGGGGCCGGGCATGCACAAGGGAATGCCGCACTGCTCCCACTTGTAGGAGGTCCAGTGCAGCTCCCCGTCGTCACGGTAGCACATGGAGCACCTAGCCTAGCGAGACCGGCCGCTGGGGTACCTGCCAAAGTTGGCGGGGTGTGCCAGGTGGGGTCTTCGGGCCCATCATCTTCGGCGCCATCCTCGGCATCGAGCTCGCCAGGTAGGGGCTGCTAGTCGTCCGAGTCGCTGCCCGGCCCCTCCGATGCGCAGCCGGGTCTTGCGAGTCGCCGCTCAAGTCGCTTGGGGGTGCATTACGACACATGGCCGGGGGTGCCACCTTGTCCTTGGAGGGTGAACGGCTCGGTGGACGGGATAGAGGTCGCGGGCAGCTCGTTAGCAGGGGTGCCGGAGACCACCAACCATGTAACAAAAAACCTCGCACCGGCACCTGCTTGGCCTTATTGCATGCGCGGCGGCACGAACCGGGCAACATGGATAGGAGACCTAGCCACCGCCCTCCTTAACGGGGCTGATGCAACGTTGGGTACAAGTGAGCCTGAACCCAAGGCCTCGACTTGGAGCGCTCTGGCAGATTCGGTGACGGCGGGTTGCGCGATCTTGTCCCATTTCACTAGCCACACACCCGTCTCCCCCGACTCGCCGACGGTGCCAAACACCCGCGCACGTTGCCGGCGTGGCTGTCATGCCCCCAGAGGGAGCATAGATAGGGCCTCGACGAGCATCACTCATATACCGGTGGTCACGGTTTTGCGCATACTAACGGCTGGTGGGTGGGTGGGTCGGAGACATGTTTTCAAATTACAAAGAATATGCGCCGGCTTATAGCCCAATCAAGGCGGTCAGCGATCGGTCCCGTGTGGCCGGGCGTTGAAGCATTTGGTTTTAGGCACGCATGTCCCCAGCATGCCGTTGATCTGAAAAGCATGAACCTTTTACATGCATCCGAGCGATGGTTGTTGTCTTGATCATACCAATGTTGTGGATATCATACAAATATCCCCGTCGCAAAGTAAAAAAACTAAACATTACCTTTGCAACGAACCCCCTACATAAAGGAACCCGCCCTTACAATGAGCAGGGGAGTAGTGGGCCATAAACATGCGTCTTAATACTTTACTCCTTAACCAGTTAATAAACTTACATGAGCTAGACGCAACATTCAAGAAATCCACACAGAAATCCAGAAGGAAATCCAGAAGGAAAACCAGTTAATGAACCCACCCCGACTGCAGTGAACCGCGGGGGGGGGGGGGGGGGCGCGGATGTTCATTAGTCGAGGTACTACTAGGGAGTTTAGTGTAGGAGTTTAGGGAGGAAAAGGTTAGGGAGGATCAGTTCAACTGTTATGCTGCCAGTCCGCCAGCCATGGCAGGGTCGGAAAAATAAATAGATCCCCTCCTACAGAAAAAGGGACCCGCGCGCGTCAGCACGCGGCGGCGCGCTCAACTCCTTCCCACAGCTACCTGTACGGCACACATATATATGTGTCCCCCACATCACCCCCACACACCCGACAGAGCCCTGGCCTGGCACGCGCTACGCCTCGACCGTTGGGTACCCAAACCTTCTCCCCCTCAAGGTGATCTTAACGCCTGAAACCTGCGGCAGTGGGCTCCCTGCGCTCCGGCGGTAGCGGTACCCGCCCTTTCTGATAAGCTCAGCACCCCACCCCACCGTATGTCCTTGCCCTGCCCGCAGGCACCCGCGCACCACCTTCAGCAAACGACGAGTTCGTCAATGGCAACCTTCCATCATGTCGGAACCGCGGTAGTGGTGGACCATGAGGAGGATCGTGAAGCCGAGCGCGAGGCGCGTCTGCTGGAGCCCGCCTTGCGCAACGGCTACTTCGAGACCGAGAACCGGCCCCGGCGCGATGCTGCCTGGGGCACCACCTACACCGCCCTCTCCGCGGTATTGCTTGTCGGTGGCGTGGTGTCCTTCTTTACGAGGTGCGACACTGCCTGCGGCCGTGTCGCGCCGGCGCCGGGGCAGCTGACACTACTTAGGCGGTCGATGGGCACGCTTACTCCTTCGTGCTCGCTGTACCCATAGCTCCACGTGAATGGCTTTTCACGGGTAGATCCCGCGTAGTTTTCCCCCTGCCGTGCAAACGGCGGCAGCCTCAGCCATACATAACTGATGTCCTCTGTCGTTAATCTCATGCCACGCAGGGACAAAGACTGGATGATGCACCAGAGCCAGGAGTACCTGAGCGACGCTCTGCACTGCTCCCCCGGGCGCGGCCTGGCGGAGGAGGACAAACCCGCCCCTGACACCAGCGTCTTCACAGCCGCTATGACTTTTGGAGTCCTTGGAAGCATCGGTATGGGCATGCTCTACACCTACCTCCTTCGTAAGCGGGCCATGGTTGCAGTCCTGTTCTCCGTGCTCGCTGTCGCCGCATCCTTTCTGGGCGTCGGTGTCCTCCTGCTCACACAGAAGATGGATGACAAGGGGGATGACACTTCCAGTGCGGGCTACACGTTCTTGGCATTCGGCGTCCTATACCTTCTTTTCCCTGTGATCTGCTGGAGCCGCCTGAAGCTGACGGCCAACCTGCTGAAGGTCGCTGGCCAGGGCCTGGCGGACAATCCTGGCCTCGCCTTCAGCACCATTTGCATCATGGTCTCCACTTTTGCGGTGCTACTGGTGCAATTGAGCCTCGTCATCCTTGGCTATGCGAATGGGTCCGTGGTCCCTGCTCTCGACAGTTCCTCAAGCACCACCCCCTGTGTGTGGCAGCCTAACGGCGGCGGCATGGCGTACATGGCCCTCTGCGTCAGCATGTTGTTGTGGACCTCAGCCATTGGGGAGCAGATGGCTCTGTACACCATTGCTGGCACCATTGGTCAATGGTACTACGCCCCGGAGGGCACCAGCACAAGGTCGTCCTGTTTCCTTACCCCTGCTTGATCATGCATTGTCTATGCCTTGTACGGGATTGCCCTGACGCACAAGCTTGCTCTGCAGGGGCACCACCAAGCTGAGCCTGGGCTATGCTCTGCGCCCATCCTTTGGCTCTGTTTGCCTGGCCGGCCTTGCAATCACCCTTGTCAATCTCGCACGCGCCATTGTGCGGTCCATCCGCAGCCGCATTGGCATCTGCTGCGCCTGGATCTTTGACGTAAGCCAACAAAATCCCGGGTCACCGCCCTTACCTTGACATCTCGTCATGTCATGCACCCCTGACCCCCCTCCCTCCCGGCCACACCATGCAGATGCTGCTTTCCTGGCTCTCCCTCTTCACCAAGTTCTCCACCATCCGCATGGCAATCACCGGCGAGAGCTTCTTCGACTCTGCCAAGGGCGTGATTGACCTGCTGAAGAGGAACGGCCGCAACGCCTTCACTGTGTGGTAAGTCAGCCCGCCCAGTGGCGTGATCCTTCACTGCTCCAGCGGACGGCCCCGCGCGCTGAACCTCCCGACACGGTGTCCGCAGGTGGTTCCCGGCCTTTGTGCTGAGGATGTTTGCCTATTTCGTGGCACTCTTCTACGGCTTCACGATCTCCATGCTAGCACTGGTGAGCTTCACACTAAGCTCAGTGCTGCCCTGATCATCCTGTCGGCGGGGGGGGGGGGGGGGGGGGGGGGGGCTCACCATTTCTCTATATCAATCACTGTTGCAATCCAGCACCTGTACGGGTGCTGCTTCTCCTGTAACCCTGCTTTTCTTGCCTGCAGGCTGGTGGCGTGGACAGCGCACACATGTACGTGCTTGGGTTCGTGGTCACCTACACCTGCGCTGTCTGCCTCTCTTTCGTGTCGAGCGTCATGCTCAACATCGTGGACTCTGTCTTCATCTGCTGGGTCATGGACTGCGACCGCAAGCAGGTGCGTGCCAGAGACTGCTGCTGTGTGCGGGGCTCAAGTCCCTCAATGTCGGCATCAAACAAACTGACTCCGTGCTTGATGGCCGCAGGTCACCCGCGTTGCAGTGCACGAAGTGTTTGCCCAGATCCCTCAGGCCAAGCCTGCCGAGGGGCTGGCTGTTCAGCAACCGGACGGCACATATGCCTATGCCCCCAGCGTCCAGCCCATGCAGGGTGCAGACAATGGGGCTTACGCGCCGCCGATCCAGGAGACTGTGGGGCATGCGTACCCCTCTGGCTACACCGCTGTTGCCCGCGGTGACATTGAGGCTGGCAAGCCCTAGGGCTGCAGCGCCCACGCTGTTGCCCGCTATGTGCATCCCCTGTCCCGTTCCATGTATGTACACTGTGGTGCCCCTGCGCCTGGCAGCCATGCCCGGCCGTGCATCCTCTAGTAGCACTCGAGTCTCTGTGTGTGCTGGCGCAGCAGCACCCTTCTGGTGCTGCTGGAGTCTTCTCGTTGACAGTCTGCTGCTCCACCCTTTTCCGTTTTGTAATTAAACCACCGTTGACAGCTGTCTCAACACGCACTAGTCACTTACCCTGAATCGTCTGAATCCGCTATGGAATGCGAGACTGGGTGGAATGAGAGAGAACCGGATGATGTAGCAAGTTAAAGATATCCCTACTGAATGTATCAGGACTACCTCGATCACGCACGGGTAACTGAATGTGCCAGCCCATGAGTAATAGGCCGATACCTGCAGCATTGTGCGCAGCCAAGATGCTACAGCTACTCTAGCCCCATGGCGAGGTCCCGTGGCAGCGCATCCAGATGTACAGGCAGAAACGCATGGCCAGCAAGTCTAAAATCCCCGAGCCCATACTTGCGGCAGAAAAGTCCGCGCTGTCGACCAAGGCTCGCTCGCCGGAAACACGTCATCATTCTGCGACAGTGCTTGACGGCTGGGTCATATTTTTCAGTGCCGCCCCCATATGCCAAAGTAAGAGGCAGATAGCAGTTAGATACCCGTTCATCAAAACTGGTCGAAGTATTTTCGCTGCCACGCCCTATCCACCGCCAGAATGCACTCTAGCACCACTTGGCGAGTTTGAGAGTTTCAGGTACAGACGAGGAGCTCCCACCACCGGTGATGGTGAATACTGATTATCTTACTCAACGTGTGGTGGGCAGGAAGCGCCAAGACAACAACACTTGCGTTTTGTCAGGTAGTAGTGGGATGAGGGAGTTGGGCATGCAGAACGGGGGCATGGCGGACGCAGAGGAGGAATGGTGGGATGGCGGGGACACCACCCTAGCAGCTGCCAGCACAGAGCTGTCACTCGTCCTGCTAGCGCCTCATGTGGCGGAGTCAGGCACAGCGGGGATCCCAGCACCAGTGCACACCACCAACCGGTGGTGGTCAATAACAGTTCGTGTTGTCCTCGAGTTTGGAGAGGAAGAGATAGAACAACAATTGTGTTTTGTCAAACAGTAGGATGAGGAAGTTGGGCACGCAATACGAGGGCAGCAGCAGGGACGCCGAGGAGAAAGTGGCACCAGGGACGCAAACTATTCGAGCTGTCCGAGTGTTATGACTCACTCACTGTGGTCAGGAACAGATCAGCAGGAGCTCTCAGGGACAGTGATCACTATCTGTATGCAGCAGCTTTGACTCAGGGTTCGGTGGAAAGGAAGAGAAGCAACATCATTGTTTTGTCTGCATGAGGAACGGGCTGCGCTTTCAGGGCAGCAGCGCGTGGAGAAGAATAATAGAAGATTGAGGCAATGCTGACTTTCAGTATTGAGTTGTCAGACGCTGGTGCACATTCACCGAGATTAAAACATGGAGACAACCCGGTAGCGACTACTCATTGCAAAAACAGTGACTGCAGTGTTCAATTTCCACCAAAACAAAGATGAAAGTATACTACACAAATGCAGATATTCCTTAGGAAGGCAGGCTTGTTCAACGTCAGCCACCATGTAGGACACTACTTAAGAGAATGTTATACTGTTACAATAAAACACGCATTGTCAATATCCTCCACTTAAGTTCAGGCTTGGGGCAGATGTCCCTTAGCCCTCCTCCTGGATAGAGGCATGGCAAGGCTCCAATGGAGTGGTTGCACTGCAACTCTCCAGCAAAATAGTGTACCTAACTATTACTGTAGCTTGACGTGGGAAAGACAACCCACTCCAGAGTTACAGTAACCCTGTTTGATTTGGTTCAGATGAATGACTGGCGGAAACTCGCAGTCTAATCCTCCTCCTCCTCATCAAACTCGCCCTCCTCCTCGGCGGACGCATCCTGATACTGCTGGTACTCGGATACCAGATCGTTCATGTTGGACTCAGCCTCAGTGAACTCCATCTCATCCATGCCCTCGCCAGTGTACCAGTGCAGGAAGGCCTTGCGGCGGAACATGGCAGTGAACTGCTCGGACACACGCTTGAACATCTCCTGCACAGCGGTAGAGTTGCCAACGAAGGTGGCAGACATCTTCAGGCCCTTGGGAGGGATGTCGCACACAGAGGACTTCACGTTGTTAGGGATCCACTCGACGAAGTACGAAGAGTTCTTGTTCTGCACGTTGAGCATCTGCTCATCCACCTCCTTGGTGGACATGCGTCCACGGAACAGAGCCGAGGCAGTGAGGTAGCGGCCGTGGCGGGGGTCGGCGGCGCACATCATGTTCTTGGCATCCCACATCTGCTGGGTCAGCTCGGGCACGGTGAGCGCGCGGTACTGCTGGGAGCCACGAGAGGTCAAGGGGGTGAAGCCAACCATGAAGAAATGGAGACGAGGGAAAGGGATCAGGTTTACTGCCAGCTTGCGCAGGTCGGCGTTCAGCTGACCCGGGAAGCGCAGGCAGCAGGTGACACCGGACATGACTGCAGAGATCAGATGGTTTAGGTCGCCGAAGGTGGGCGTGGTCAGCTTCAGGGTGCGGAAGCAGATGTCGTACAGAGCCTCGTTATCCAGGATCATGCACTCATCGGCGTTCTCGACTAGCTGGTGCACGGACAGGGTGGCATTGTAGGGCTCAACCACGGTGTCAGACACCTTGGGAGAGGGCACCACGGAGAAGGTGAGCATCATCCGGTCGGGGTACTCCTCACGGATCTTGGAGATAAGAAGAGTGCCCATGCCAGAGCCTGTGCCGCCACCCAAAGAGTGGCAGACCTGGAACCCTGCACATAAAACAAATTGGTTAGAGGAGCACAAATTGTGACACACTGACAGCACTTCAGGAAAAAAGCAGTATGCCAGGTGCAGTCGAAGGGAGTATTACTCACCCTGCAGGCAATCACAGGACTCCGCCTCCTTGCGGACCACATCAAGCACGGAGTCAATGAGCTCTGCGCCCTCAGTGTAGTGACCCTTGGCCCAGTTGTTACCGGCGCCAGTCTGGCCGAAAACGAAGTTGTCAGGGCGGAAGATCTGGCCATATGGGCCGGAGCGGACGGAGTCCATGGTACCGGGCTCGAGGTCCATCAGGATGCCGCGAGGCACGTAGCGGCCGCCGGAGGCCTCGTTGAAGTAGACATTGATGCGCTCAAGCTGCAGGTCGGAGTCGCCACGGTAGGTGCCGGTGGGGTCGATGCCGTGCTCATCGCACACGACCTGGAACGAAGTGGAGGAAGTAGGGGGTCAGTGACGACCGCAGCGTTCAGGAAGTAGGGGGTCACCGAAACTACGGCCAGCGACATGTCCCCCGTCAAGATCTCACGACAGACACCTTTAACAGGTACCTTGACACGTGTGGTTTCAACATCGGCATGTGGTCCTTGCGACTGAATGCAAGAAGAGCAGCTGAGATAGAGGGGAAAAAGCGGGGCCAATAAAGGTGACGCGAGGCAGTAGGGGTGATGCACGCACCATTTCAAATAAATACAACTGAAAGTACGGGCGGTCGACATGTGGCGGCGGCAGGCGAACCAGACATACAGGTTACGCGAGTTGACCAGAGGGGAAGTGGATGAGGACCGCGGGTTCAAGCACATATTGCCCGTAACATACGGAGGTGGCATACAGCTTCCACCGTACAGGGCAAAGACGTCGCAAGAGTTGAGTTCCGAGCCGAGAAATGTGAGAGTAGCGAGGCAGATGCCAAAAACGAGACGACTCGAAATACGGCAGGCCTAAAATAACTGATAGGGTGGACTCCGCGGCACAGGACGGAAGGGAACCGTATCGACAGTGAAAGGTTTTGCCAACGAGTGGCAGGAAACCGGCCCGTGTGTGTCATGCAAAGCTGCACCGGGGTCCGAGAGTGGGTCTGCCGGAATGGGGACCGAGTGCTAGGCTACCGGGAGCTTGCCCGGAGCCAGATGCGAACGGACCGCGTGTACGGGGGGGTGGTGGGGGGGGGGGGGGGGGGGGGGGCAGGCAGGGCCGCGGCACACCTCCCAGAACTTGGCACCGATCTGGTTGCCGCACTGGCCACCCTGGATGTGCACGATCTCACGCATGGTGTCGAAGTTGGAAGGTAGACTTGAGTGGATCTAGAAGGAAAGCTTCGTTTGAGAAGCCGCTCGGAGTGTGCTTGACAGTCGCTCTGGGCGGGGAACCTGATGCCGCCGGACACTTGAACGTCCCGCGAGCGGTCTTGTTGCGGCGGCCGCGCGGGGCGAGGGGCCGCCTCCGCATGGTCATGATGGCAGCACGACATCAATGACACGTTATATATCCGCAATATTAGCGCAACTTGCCGATTCGCGGCAAGCAATATATCAACAGGACGAATCGACAGTACTTTGTCCACATACCCCGTACTCGAATGACTGCATGAGACGCCTACGAGAACGATATAATCCTTACTACTGTACCAGGTAGCGACTAGCGACTACTGTACATCAGGTGAGGGGCGGGCACGCGGATGTGGACGACGCGCCCGCGGCCCGCTAAGGATTACCAGTTTCAAAGTTGAGTCTGGTTTTGCCAAAAAGATTGCGTAGGCTGTTTTACACGGTCAAGAGCCGAAATTGGCAGGATGTAGCTAAAAGCGGTTAGGTCAAGGAGGGAAACCCCATAAACTAGTTTAGATCATTTCAAAGTTGAGTCTGGTTTTGCCAGTCTTGAGCGAACGGAGAGAGCGGTGGATTGACGGAGAAGAGGTAGCGCCAAGTCATGAAGGAGGCACTGGGAAGGCCACCGCTGCGGAGTCCTGTTGGACTTGGAAGTGGCGGAGGGGGCGATGTGTCCAAAGAAGAACCATGCGCCAGGTGAAGGAAGAACGTTGGGGTCGATGTAGTCCAGAACGACGTCAGAGTTAGTGGCCCAACCGCCTTGGTAGCGAATGTGGGACAATGGCACTCCGATGGCATTCGCTGCAGAGGCTGCGCCCTTGCGAAGACTGTGTGAAGTCCAGGAAGTGCCAGCAGGGGGGGCATCGTTGACTAGATTGATGGCTGCAGACAGCCAGTCTGGCATTGTAGCCGCAGTCCAAGGTTTTGACTGCTCGGCTGCCGTGACAGCCCAGAAGTTTGATGCGGCCAAGCCAACAGTAACTAGGGGGACATATTGGACGTTGTCGATGAAGTGGTGCAAGAGACGTGCCACTCGAGGGTGCTCGGACACCGGAAGGAGAAGTACGCGCAGGTCGTCGGGTCCCCGTCGGGCCGCGCGACCCTTCTCGAGGTACACTTGCAAGGTGATGTTGTAGGTGTCGACATGCACATCTCGCACTCGACAGAGACGCCAGTAAGGCCCCTGGCAAAGAACATGAAGTTGACAACCGAGGCCAAGAGAGCTCGGAAGTCGAGGTGGTACTCTGGGTAAGGAGCAGACCACAATTAGCTCGGCCTTTGTGACGAAGCGATAGGCTACATCCGCAGGCAGAGGGACACGCAAAGGGGCAGCGTCCAACCGGCGCTAACGCAGCATCAGCCCACGCCTTGCTGAAGTTAGGTGCAGACTGTCCTTGGCGATTGGGTCGAGGTTGTGCAGCTCGAAGAACGTGTTGATTGCATACAGGTAGGGTTGCAGCGACTTAGCTGCGATGTGCCCTCGCTCCCCGATCCAGGCAACGTACCGAACGACAGTAGCGGTAGTCGCCTCCAACGGACTGATGTTTTCAGAGTCGTGGCAGAATTCCGCGAACTGAGACAGTCTGCCGGCGTAGCTCTTGAGGGTCTGAGCGCTGAGGGAGTTGGAGAGCAGGTCGAGCGTTCGCTGGCCCAGCTCGTCCGAGCCGAACGCGTCCTGCAGCCGGGATCGCAGTGACGCAGCCCACGGAGCGACAGCTGCGGGCTCGTCAATTACGTACGTGCGTCGTTTTACCGACAGAGTTCCACCGGTACGACTACTGTTCGCAAAGTACTCGGCAGCAGCAGTTAGGTTCCCGGCGGTTGGCCGGTAGCTGCTAGACGGGTTTGCAGTAGCCGCAGTACGGGTTTGCGGGGCTAAGTTCAGGTAAGAGGGCCGCCCCGCGCGCCCTTCGCGCTCGTAGCGCCTGTCCCGTGCATAACGTACACGCGCGAAACTTGGTCGTTGCGAACCAGTTGTGACACGTAGTGTAACAACCGACGGACGCAGAGATGGGGTGGTAAGAAAAGCGGTTGGTTGAGCCGCCATGTGCAGGTGTGCGGATGGTTGAGCCGCACTCGGCTGTAGCTGTAAGAAGCGCCGCACCGAGGAAGGTCTAAAGGAAGTCTGTAAGGTGGGGGGGGTCAGGCCCTGACACAGGGCGCTCATCTCGCCGTTGCGCTGCAAGGGTGCGTCTTGCGGCGGTCACCGAAAGGTGGCCTCGCAAAGCTCCAGCAGCTCCGACAAAAGGCGCCCTACACCGTCACTCTTGCTCACTTTTCGCGGCCACGTCCACGCCCGCCGCCACGTCCTCGCCCACGCCCGCGACCCTGCAGCTGCAGCTGCTACTCGGCAGTAGCGGTTGCCTTTGCGCCGCTGGCAACGGTCGCCTCGAAGACGCGACTCTCGTAGTCCTTCATGAGGTCCCCAGAAATCGCGGAACCCAGATGCTCCGAAGCAGGCTGAAAATGCTGGGCTCGCAGCAAGTCCAGCACACCTTGGTCACCGTGCACACGCTTGATCTCATTTAGCCTCCGCAGGAAAGCCAAACGGAAATGAAACGCCTTGTCGATGGCCTCGGCGTGATTTCCGAGCTCTCGCGAGGTAAGGGGTGAAGTCCTGGTTAGCGGCAGGGACGTAAGTTAGCAGCTCGTCGAGAGCCACGAAAAGTGCGGCCATGTGGGCCCCGAAACACGACATTCACAATACTCCTCCTGGGCCGGCAGACGCCGGTCATCCTGCTTGAGGTACTCGTTCGTTAGGTCGGTGCTCAGGGGGAAGAGTCCAAGGCACTCGGCTGACCGGTCGAACGGCCTCGTAACCAGACTCTGCTCTCTGCACTAGCTCTGGCACCGCGAGGTAGTCATCCTCGGCACTCACGGATTTTGCTCCGACACGGCCGCTCTGGGCTAGCTCTAGCAAGTCGGGGCGCTCTGCGGCTCCCCCGCTGCCTGTCGGCTGTCCCGCGAAGCGCTGCCCGGAGCCGGAGCCATGTACCCCTTTCCCACTCAACAACGCGATCACGAGCCGTCAATTGCGCCACAGCTGTAGCCGACTCTCGCAGTAATGAAGACTGGGCCCTCATATCTGCGTTCAGCGACTCCAACGTCGGCCTCGGCGACGGGTTCTTCTCCATCTGGCATGGTAACGCACGGACGTACGGACGAGAATATCACACTCGGGTGGTGAGCCGGGTGTGGTCTTGAACAACCTGGGGTGACCTTGCTCGCAACTGGTTGCGAGACAGTTTTTTACATCGCTGCGTGGAACGCAGCGAAAACTGGAAGATGGCAGGCTCAGCTGTTCTGGCTGCTTTTATTGTCTACTCGTGCTGCACCCGAAAAAGGGCGCAACAACAGATGGCCTAGTTCCCGTACCACTGAGCATCACTTGTAGCTAAAGCGGTTAGGTCAAGGAGGGAAACCCCATAAAACTAGTTTAGATCATACCAACATTAGATTACACGTGCTAGTTGCAAAATCAAGAAATCCATACGGGAATCCAGAAGAAAATCCAGCTACGGGGCCACAAAGAGTACCAGCATGGGTAGTACATGTACCAGAGATAGAGGAGAAAAACAGTCAGGTGGATTTCATTCATCGTGGGATCATCTACCCATATGCCCCGTAGCGAACTACAAGCACCGCATGTATACCGCTTGAAGAATCTGTGG
>VCJN01002322.1:0-19216 GCA_006384855.1 Tetraselmis striata | reverse complement strand
CCCGGGGCCACATTCCCCGATGGCAGCTGTCGCGAATATTGTAATTCAATCATTCTTCGGCAAACCGCTGCCTGCCCCCGCCCTCCCCCTCGCGAATATTTATGTATCGTGAGCACTCTTTGGCAAAACATGGCAGCCAAACCGCCCATCTGATGACCTTTGATCGGACGGCTGGCAGGCCCGATCAGCAGTACTAGTACTACAAATTCCCCAGTGTTACCAAGTACGTACGGCTGCGATTTGCGCTCCCATGTACTAATAGTCGTAGTTATCCACAGGACGACGCACAGGGTTCGTACTGATACCCGGTACCGGCGTAATAATTATATCGCGTACTACCCGGTACTACACGGACAACCTTGTACCTTGTACGTCAGTGCCATGTACGCTTCACCGGGCTGGTACGACTACCAGAATGATGACAAAAAGGATTTATCGCCCGCCGGCAATAACGCCGGATGTACTCGCACGTAACTGGATGGACGTGCCGCCACCAGCAGCAGCCTTCACGGATAAATAATAGTCGCTAGTAGTAGTGCTTCGTCACCTGTATGTCACATCTGAATCTCACAGTGAAGTCTGATGCGTGTGCTCGTGCCCACTCCACGTCTTCTCATGTTACTGCTTCCACCCCGCAGTCGCTGTAGAGGACCTTCTGATTGCTGGTCAGATGTAGTCATCTAGAGGTTTACAGTACTTAGCAATGTTGTACTGCGCACGATCCCCGCGGTCGGCGCACGGACTGGGGCCTGCCGGCCCGCACCAGCACCACGACCTGAGGGATCCGCCCTCGGGCACCGGCACTCTCTGCTTTGCGCTCGCCTCAACCGGCTCGCGCAAGCAGTCTCGACTCTAGCAGTCGAGCAGAGTGTCAGCTTACTCTATGCCGACTCGGACCCGAGCCTCAGCCTCCCGAGACGCTACACCTTCCCCACCCCGCGACAGCAGGATGCCCCCTCGTCCTGTACCGGAAGACGCCCTAGTCGACGACGCCCCGGGCGGCGCCACTGCGGCATCCATCGCGGAATTGGAGAAACGCCTGACGGCCCAAGCGGAAGCCCTGGAGAAGCGGCTGACCGAGCAGTTCGAGGCGGCTACGGCCGCCTTACTCGCTCGACTGGCCCCTCCCGTGCTATCGCCTCCTCCCAAAGGCACCCAGCCAGCCATTCCCGCGGGCGCGCCTACGCCCGAGGGTGGTGAGCAAGGAGCGCAAGAGCCCCTTCCTGCTGAGCTAGACGCACTCGACACCGAGCTCGAGTACGTTGACTTCGCCTACTTCGGTCAAGTCCCCCCTTCCGGTCTGGAGCCACCCCCACGCGACGGCGACGAGCCTCGCTTGTGGATTCTGACCGGCGACGACACCGAATTGGCAAAACGCCTGACGGCCCAAGCAATAGCCCTGGAGGAGCGGCTGGCCAAGCAGTTCGAGGCGGCTACGGCCGCCTTACTCGCTCGACTGGCTCCTCCCGTGCTATCGCCGCCTCCCGAAGGCACCCAGCCAGCCATTCCCGCGGGCGCGCCTGCGCCCGAGGGTGGTGAGCAAGGAGCGCAAGAGCCCCTTCCTGCTGAGCTGGACGCACTCGACACCGAGCTCGAGTACGTCGACTACGCCTACTTCGGTCAAGTCCCCCTTTCCGGTCTGGAGCCACCCCCACGCGACGGCGACGAGCCTCGCTTGTGGATTCTGACCGACGACACCGCCGCCCGCGGCCTCGCGGAGCAGCGGGGTCTGACAGCGTACGACAAGTGCCAGTATCTTCGCTGTTATGCTAAGGCCTGCGGCCAATCCCTGGCGGTACGGCCGCCGTCACTGCAGTACAGTGTACAGTACCTGGGCCGCCCGTCCCGCGCACGGCGCCCGCGCCCGGGCTCTGGAGCGCCCTGGACGGTGTCGATGGCGGCCGAGCCCCACCTTCTTGCCGACCTCTCTCCGGCGCCGGCCTGCCGACCAAGTTTTGGAGCGTCTCCCTGCTGGAGCCTTCCGCCGCTTGGTCCTTTTCAGCCACTCCCACTGACTGGCTGCGGGACGCCCGCCTGGCGGCGGGCGCCCAGCCGCCCCCCAGTGTCGCGTGGGCATCGCACAGGTTGCGCAAAGGCGCGGCCTCGGCAGCGAGCTGCTATGCTTTGTTTCTGCTGCTAGCTCGTCCCCGTCCGGCCGCTACACTTCGCTACCTGTGCAAGCCTTTGGCTTTCTTCTCTGGCAAATCGTGCCTCCTTGGGTAAATGGTCAGATGTAGTCATCTAGAGGTTTACAGTACTTAGCAATGTTGTACTGCGCACGATCCCCGCGGTCGGCGCACGGACTGGGGCCTGCCGGCCCGCACCAGCACCACGACCTGAGGGATCCGCCCTCGGGCACCGGCACTCTCTGCTTTGCGCTCGCCTCAACCGGCTCGCGCACCCACCCACCCACAGCCATCTTTCTGCGCTAGGAGACACCCAGGCCAAGCCTGTGGTTCTCGTCTTAGCCTCCAATGTAAGCGAGCTGACATTCTTTGGCAAATCGTGCCTCCTTGGGTAAACCCTTTTATTTTGGTGATTTCCGATATCGCCTTCTGCTGCTAGCTCATGTAATTATTCTATCATATATCCGGACGGTCGTCGGACACTGGCGGCGCGCGGTAAGTTAAGGTACCGGTACGTACCGGTACCTCTGCACGCGTGGCCCGCGGACTCTGAACCGTGTGCGCATCACTCATCCATCCCGCCTTGTATGCGGGATGCGGGCCGCTTTTAGGCGGCTTGCTGGTTTTCTAATTCTGGCGGGGAAGTGCATTTTTTTGTAATTCACACCGGTCCCTGTACCTAGTACTGTTAAGAGTACCGTAGTTGCGGACTTAATGCTTGGCCGCGCGCGATACGCCTGCTTGTTGCCAGTCCTGTCCCGGGGGCGAAAAAAAAACGCCTGCTTGTTGCCTGGCGCGCCAGCAGCGCCGTCGTGTCGTCCTACTGTCAGGTGCTGGCAATTTCCACTGATGTTGGCGGGCTTGATGGCAAACCGCAACCATCTGTTGGTAGACAAGACACTCCTACACGTTAGCCCACGCTGCTCCTTGCACCACGGTACTGATGCTAGTCAACCCTTGTGCCCATCCACAGCCATTTCTGCAGCAGAGGTGGTCGCTAGTCACTAACACCGGGTGCTGAAGGCAGCTGCCTGCTTGCCTGCCGGCCTGCTTGCAGCAGGATGTAGTAGCAATTCCTATAGTCGTGGCTGCACTTGGGTAGCTGTGTGCGCCGTGAGCCACAAACTCTACCGCGCTGCGATGGCAGTGCTGCTACTATATACTGCGCTGACTCCTGTTTATACCACCTGCCTGCGGCCGCGATCAGGAGGCGCCCCGTGCCGCAACCGATCTCGAGGCCAAGATGGCAGCGGCAACCCAGCAGCAGATGGTGGAGGCGGAGGTGGAGCTGAACTACCGCGTGGAGCTGTTCAACAAGTGAGTGCCCATCCAGCTGAGGGCTGCAGCGTGGCAGCGCGGCTGGGCCTGCGCCGTGTGGCCTGCGCCGTGCACAAAACAGCGACTGATGCGTAAATGTGTGGCTGTTTCCCACCAGGATGACCGCCACCTGCTTCGACAAGTGCGTCGAGAAGAAGTACGTTCATCCCCAGTCTAGCTAGCACGACATGACGCCCCCGCCCCCTTCACATCCTCTTACCAGCGATGTGAGTGTTGTCAGCGAGTAAATTGTGTTTGACACTGGGCGGTGGTGTGCAGGTTTAAGGACAACGAGCTCAGCGTTGGGGAGAACAGCTGCCTCGATCGTTGCTGCAATAAGTACTGGCAGGTGTGGCTCCAGACGTACTCGAGTCTGAGGCCCCCTGGTGTTCCTGATCCCTACCGCAGCGGCCTGACTCCCTCCTCCCTTGTGCCGAACGCAGGTGACTGCTATCGTCGGGCAGATGATGGGCAATGCAAACTCGTGACCGGCAAGCACTCTCCTAGCCAGCCCCCCAACACAGCTGGGCGTGTGTAAAAGCTGTGATGTCTCCATGTTCTGCTATGCTTCAGTAGCCTGGTGCTGCCTGTCCTTCCGCACACACATTGTATGCACTATGGGTCTCATCATGCTCGAGCCCGATGCTTCCCAGTAGCAGTAGGGCTACCCGCACATACTGCATAATCGGACTATACGGAGAGCGCGCTGTGGGGAGGGAGGGAAAGGGGGGGCTTCGCGGCGCCCCACCGCTGGGGGACCTAACAAGGTGACATGGACAGCACCTTTGCTGCTCATCGACCACTGCATTTATGCCTCTAGCCATTACGATACGCAGAGGCTGTGAACAAACCAGGCCCCCCCCGCCCTCTCCTCTCCCTCACCCTTTCCGGGAGCAAGAGACTATGTTGGGGGGGTGAAGCAAAAAGGCAGTGCATTTCATATGGGCACAGGAGATGGACACCGCAATATTTAAAAAATACGGCTGGGAGCTGCACTGCTGCCTTTGCAGCGCCCTGTGCGCTGTGTTTACCACCCGCCACGCTGCTGATAGTGTTGGTTATGGTGGCCACCGGGCCATCCGCCGTGGCCTGCGGGCTGATCCAGGTCCTCGCCGCGGTCAAATCGGGAGCGCTTCTCCGGGTCGGTGAGGACCTACTCACACAGAGGCAGGCAACCGACAAGAGGCAGTCGCTTCAGCAAAGCAATGCCTGCTTGTCAGAAAGAGGCGTTAGTTCGCCTGTAGCTCAGACTTTCTCCAAGGGAGCACTGTGCCCCTACCTCGTAGGCCTCTGCCACCTCGCGGAACTTGTTCTCTGCTGCCGCCTTCTCAGCCTCGTCACCCTGGGCCTTATCTGGGTGGTACTTCCGCGCTAGGGCTCGGTACTGCTTCTTAATGGCGGCCTCGTCCGCCCGCCGGTCCACACCCAGAATCTTGTAGTAGTCCTTCTGCTTGCTTATCTGCACAGCGGCGGGCCATGTGCAGTGAATGAGTGAGATCGAAATCTGATTTGCACACATTATGCAATCCGTGCGGGATCAGGCATGCGCAGCGACCGACGTACCTTCAGTGCCCTCTCGGCCTCCTGGAGCACTTGATGGACCTGCAAGCCGCAAAAGTCAGCATTTCATAAGTGATGCAGAAGGGGGTCAGGGCCACACATCCCCGGCCAAGCGCATTGACAAGCCTGTGCCTGCTCACCTGCTGGGTGCGGTGCTGCTGCGCCAGCGTCCGCGCAACATTCACCGCCTCGTCGAAGCGCTCCAGCTTAATCATGGCCCGAACCTGTCACCGAACAAGTCACCGGGCTCATCGCCTGCCCACCTACCCGCCTGAAACCAAAATGCGCGGCGGTCTCAGTTGAAACCAATGCGCGCGTGTGTGCGTCTCACCCTGTTGACTGCGCAGTCCAGCAGCTGCGGGTTGAGCTGGACGGCGCGCTGGCAGGACTCCAGGGCCTCGGCGGCCTTGCCCATTCTGAGCTGAAGGCTGCACAGCTCCTGGACAAACGGAATATTGATGTCCACGAGCGATGGGTCTACCTGCCAGGTCACCAGCCCATAGCAGGTGGCGGCAGTCAGTCATGCTCCGCTCCAAGAGACAGCTCTGGGTTGAGTGCAGCATGCTGGAAATTTCAGTTTGCCCTCTGTGGGACAGAGCCATGTGGTCATGTATGGTGTCTCAGCCCTGCCCGGGGAGGGGAAGGATGGGGGATACCTGTGAAGCCTCCCGGTATGCAGCTTCCGCGCTCCGGAAGTCGTTCTTTGCCATGGCCTCCTGCGCGCGCTGCCGCAGCTTACCAATGCTCTTCACCTGGAGGGCACACAAACCAACAGCACCACGACTCAGTCTATTTCACTGAATCCAAGGCGCTGCATTCAGGAGCGGCAAGCAGCAACGCCGTGTACCTTCTTGTACGCCGCCTTGGCCTCCTTGTGCTCAGGGTCAAAGCGAATCGCCTCCCGAAAGTGCCTGATCCCTGTCTCCTCTTCCCCTGCATGACATACATGCGCAGCGATTATCAGCGAGGCAGTACATCCAGTAGCTGCAGAAGATAGCCGGAGGCATCATGGGGTGTATTGAGCCGCTGCGATGGGCAAGAGCGCACCGGTCTGCAGGTATGCCCAGCCTCGCATGATGAGAGCCGCAATGTTCCCGGAATCGAGCTTCAGCAGTTTGCCCAGTTCGGTGATGACCAACCCGTAGTCGCGGCGCTTGTAAGCCAGATCGCTCTGTGCAGGCAGGCAGCAGGGTGTGAGGCAGACGTGCCCGATTGTGGCACAGATGCAGTGTGCTGCTTGCACGGCTATCGCTAGGGTGAGTGCACCTGAAGCATCAACAGCTCCGGGCAGTCGGGCAGCAGCGGAGCTGCCGTCTTGAGCCTCATCTCAGCACCCTGAAACGAATGAGAAACGGTCAGAGGGGCAGCAAGAGCAGGATCGCCCGGAGGTGTGGCAGGATGGCGGAAAGGTGACTGACTCGGCCCTGAGGCAGCGAGGTGAGTGTGGCAACAGGTTGCAGGCTGGGGGCGCGCCCTTATGTCATTGATCCCCAGGTGCCGCTTTGCCCCCTCCAAGGCGTCCTTGGCCTGAGCCAGCGTGTTCAGCTCCTGTGCAGTGCCACAGCAACAGCGTAGACATGGTCAGACGCGGGTCAAAGGAACTAGGTGATGTAGTCTGGCATCCGGCTGAAGCTGCATTAGGTACTCAGCGCCGGTTGCCCTACCTGCGTCGCTGCTTTGTGGGACGGCTTCAGGGAGAGGACAGCCTTGAAGTCCTCCTCTGCACTGCTGAAGCGCCCCAGCATCCTATGGATCTTCCCCCGGCTCAGCAATGCCTGTTGGGAGGTGCAGAGGCGCCCTTAGGCCGCCGTTTACCACCTGGCCAGCTGGGTCGCTCTGCCCACCGAGGGACAGCTCACCTGCACCATTTTGGGATCCAGATCCAATGCTTTGGTCAGGTCCTTAAGCGCATCCTGTTGCCTTTTCAGGGCGATGTAGGCAGCAGCCCGCTTGGTGTGTATCAATGGTGACCTGGCATCGATCTCCAGAGCGTCGGTGTAATGCCTGCCAGGATGCAAGCACTGGTGTTATTGAGAGTGGCACATGGGACACCACCACCCCCTCATTTATCAGGAAGCCAGCCCGGCTAGACGGCTGATCCGATCCAGCCTCACTTGACCGCAGCATTATTCTGACCGCCTGCCATTGCTGTGTCCCCCGCCTTGAGCTTGTCCGCCGCGCTCTTGCCCGCCGCCATCTCTGGGCCTGTGCCGGTGGGGGATGGGAGCGGCGGCAGGTCAGCGTGCGGACAGGAGGCCAGTCAACCGCGAGTGTTTTGCCACAAGCATCCCGCTAGCATGGGCCATTGGCTTTTCGGAACCAGCTTCCGTGCTTCCAATGACTCGATGAGCGACAGGTTGTGAACATCGTGAGCCAGGCCTGCAGGCTTGGACTTCAGAGTTCATACCGAAGCATGTCGCGAGCGCCGCAGCAAACAATAGCTTCCAAGGTCCGGCCGTTCTGCGGCGCACGCAGGACGCGAAGAAACGCTGCCCCCCCCTCTGCTTGCAAGCCGTGTCACTGATGGCCATCCCGCTGCGGAAGACCGACGAACGGCGTGGCTTTGGTCTGAGCTGTTGCAGTTGGGACGGCTGCCGACAGTTGCGAGTACAGCTGCGATCTGCTGCTCCACCGGCAGGCTCTCGAGTGAGCAGACGAAGGCCCAACCACTCAACATAGCCGGGTAAGCTGGACAGTAGGCTGGATAGAGACGATACATGTCGCTCGAGCCCGCTGACCCGCTATACTGCTGCTCCCGGTAGCGACTACCAGTACCCGTACTGTACTGTAGCGAGTACGGTACCAGTAGTGGGATCCATTACATCAGGGCTTTCACAAATGCGCACTACAAACAAAACTAACAGCAACTATGAAAGGTTGCCAGCAAAAGAGAGACATAAGCCTGAAACCAAGGTCGAGCAGGAGGCCAGGGAGCCAAGAACCAAGGAGGAGCCAAGGGAACCACGAAGTCGAGTAGCTGCCAGGAACCAAATAAAGGGACCCCCGCCCCGGGGTAGGCTATCAGCCGCGGCGAGGACGCTTGCAGCCCATCCCATGACCCGGGTCATAGCAACACATGCCGACGAGCGACGCGATGCAGGCGCAGAAGCACCATCACGTGCCGCACGCGCGGCCGCGACCCCGCCAAGAACGTTGTCTACATGTGCCATGTGGATGAGCAAGGAGAAACGGCGGCGCCACGAAGACAAAATCTTGCCGGTTTTTTGGCCAGTTTGTGTGTGGCTAGCTTTCGCGAGCTCCACCAAGAAAGCCTCAGCGTGCGGGGCCAGCGAGCCAAACTCGGAAACGGCGAAAGGAACAAAGCGAAGCATGCTGGCGGCGTTACGAACACCCTCGTCATACTTCTGGATTTTGTGGCGCTCTGCAGCCCGCAAAGCAGTCGTTGGATCCGAGCTTGACACGCCGAGGATAGGGTCAATAATGGTGGTATCGACAGCAACCGTGCGTGTTCCCGCGGATACCGCCATACCCAAAAAGTCCAATATCGGCCGGCCGGCCGTCGCTGCCCTTCGGAAGAGATAGAAACAAGCACCGACGGGTCCGTGAGGATCTGGACACCCACGCCCAGCGCGGACTTCACGTCGTGGCAAATGTCGGAAAGGCCATGTGCCGCCCACTCGTGTGCGGCGTGATTGGAGTCGCCCCCAGAGCAACGTGCCACGTAATCAGCGTATGCGACCGCCATACGCTGATTACGCCAAGTTGAAGGAGTGAAATCCACGCCAGAATCCTCAAAACGGGCCAGCATACCTCGTACCGAGAAGGAGCAAAAAGCACAAGGGCATGGCTCGCCAAGGGAGAGGACATGAGCCGCCGGAAGGCCAAATGGGCGGCAAGCGGCAACGCGGAACATGGAATCGTAGTACTCTGGGGAACGCTCACGGACTTCACCAAGGCGACCCTCACTTGGAGGATCAGTCACCACGAACGCTGTCGCAGCGCGTAAGAGGCGGCCTCTGAAGCGGTTGCTGTCAGGGCCGCTTGTAGGAATACGCGCAGCAAGCTTTGCGAAACGGACCGTGTGAATGCGGTGGCTCAGGGTTACTTTCCGCATGGTAGTGGGACTCGGGCCGCTTTTAGGCTGCTTGCTGTGCGCACATCGCTGATTTTTTAGTACGACTACTTTTAGGTGGATTTGTTACTGCTGCCCTTTTTGTAATTCACACCAGTAGTGTACTGACAGTCCGACATTCCCGCCGGCCTGCTGCGCAAAGTGGGTATTAAGGATTTTAATTTCGCAGGAACTCATCAATACACACACAGCATATGCGTTCTAAGTTCGCCGAATCCTAAATGCTCCGCCATATGCTGCATGCTGGACGAAGCGAATCCGTACAGTCCACCCTATCCTCACGTACCTTGACGTACCATTCCTACAGGCAGTACATATCTCGGGGCGCATCGTCTCGGGGGCCCTCGCGCCGCCGGCCGCGCGGCGATTCCGACAGCCAGCGGGAGTCTGGCTGTTCCCCGTCAAACCCACCTCGTCAGTCTGGCACCTGCTGCCCAGGAACAATCCAGCGTCACCCCACCTGTAGGTTCTTCTGCCCACCGCTGAAGAATTTCACATCGGAATCTGCGGTTTGCGACGTGGTAGCAGGTCCTGGAGCAGCAATGAGTGCCTCATCCGCCTGCCTCCAGCGCGGGATGCGCGTGAGCATTTCTCCGATCGGGGCGCGATCCTCCAAGCCGGGTCTTGCGACCGCCCGTCGCGCCACTGTACGGATGCCTCCCGCCCTCGCTCGTCAGTCTCTCGCCCCGCTTCCCATCCTTCTATGTAACTTCCGCCTTTTACAACCTCGCATTTTATGGCCCTCCTCTCACGTGAAGCCTGTGAAACTCGCAGCCCGCAGCCCGTGTCGGCAGAGCAAGGCGCGTGCCAGCAGTATCAGCGGCTGCGGTTCAAAGCGCAGTGGCAACCAAGGATGAGTGGCTGTCCAGCACGCTGCAGGTGAGCCGGCCTGTTTTTCATTTTAGTGTGTTGCTGTGCAGTCTGCAGGACATAGCACCTTCGCATTATTACCAACTGTTTGATTTGTGCGGACCTGCGCAGGCACTGGAGCAGTCTGCCGATGGCGCTTCTGCGCCCCTGGCGGAGATGAAGGGTGCAGCCAACGATAAGCTGCTGCGGTCTAGCGTCCCTACCACCCGAGATGAGGAGTACCGATTTACCGATCTCGCCAAATTGTTGTCCTCCAAGATGTGCGCGCCTGCGGCGGGGGGAGTCGACACCTCAAAGGTAGTGCCATCTCGAACACTAGTTCTGGTGTCCTGCCTTTGTCTTCAGTTAACATGCAGTTGAAAAAGTGGGCATGTGGTACTGAGGGATTGGGTGATCTAACCATTGACCTCGGGTGCTGCAGCTTGATGCCATGGCCTTCTCGGAGGCATCAGGGAGCCGGCTTGCCATCATTGATGGCAAGCTAGATCTGAGCGCCAGCAACCTGAGCAGCATTCCCAGCAATGTGTACGTGGGCAACCTGGCCGGTGAGCAATGAGCCTCCCCTTGGCTCACCCGTTGCACATGCGTGTCTGGCTCGCCTCCAACCATGGCGAGTTCTTAAAATTACCATGCATGCTGACGTCCGTGTTCAGATGCCCCTGATTGGGCCGTCAGCAAGCTCAACAAGCAGGCTTCTTCTTCTCGTGGCAACGTGTTCTCGACATTCAACTCAGCCACCGCCACGGACGTGGCTGTCGTAGCAGTTCCAGCGGGCGTCAAGGTATGAGGTTGCTGTGTAGGATTGCTCCCCCACATGTACGTGTCTCAGCACAGCCCCTCTGGCGCCCCTAATTTATTTGCATCCACTTCCTTGACATGCTGGGTATATTTTCTGCCGAGTAGATGGAGTGCCCACTGCACATCATGACTCTGGCGTCGTCAGCGCCGAATGAGGGCGAGCTGTCCGCTAGTGCGCAGCGCCTTCTGGTTTGCTTGGGGGAAGATGCCGCTGTAGAGGTCGTGGAGGAGTTTCAGGTGCCGGACTGTGGCCAACTACCTGCAATACCATACATGCATGCAATACCCTGCATGCATGACCACATTAAGGGTCATTTCCACCAAAGACGTAGACAGAGGACTGACACAACTCGACATGCATGCCATGCAGACCACGCAGGGCAGCGGGGGTGCGTTCACCACATCTGTGGCGGAGATCTACCTGGACGAGGGTGCTGCCCTCAAGCACGGGGTGTTGCAGTTGTCGGACAGCGGCAGCGGCGTGCACATGAAGACCACGTTGGTGCAGCAGGTGAGCATTTCGTAAGAGAACTCGGTAACATATGTCTGGCAGTGGCATTTTACTGTGATATGTCGCCTGATGGTGGGTTGTGTTGCCCAGGCAACAAATAGCTGCTATAAAGTTGTTGAGTCCTGCTTGGGAGGTAACATCACGCGTCATGATCTCAACATCGTGCAGCTTGGGCCTGACACCAATACCACAATGTAACCCCCCCCCCCCCCCCCCCCCCCCCATGTTGCACTGGCGCTTTTTCATTCCCTCTATCTTCTTTGCGAGCCTGAGTCTCTGAACCATCCAAGAATACTGGCAACATTCTAACATGCCAGGCACTTGCTCTTCAGGCGCCACTTTTTGCTCGCTGGAAAGGACCAGCTTCACGACTTGCACTCAAAGTTGATACTCGACCATCCTCGGGGTGTGGCTGATCAGCTGCACAAATGCATTGCGGTTTCGCCCACCTCCCGTGGTGTGTTTGATGGCAATGTCAAGGTATGCAACCGTTGTCTGCAGCTTTACGCCATCTTGAGTACGGGAAGATGCGCTCGGATATCTGATACATGTGACACGCTGTGCTGCTAGGTGAATCGCGCGGCACAGCAGACAGATGCTGGGCAGCTGTCTCGCAACCTGCTGCTGGCTCCTCGCGCTACCGTCAACGTGAAGCCAAACCTACAGATTGTTGCTGATGATGTGAAATGCACCCATGGTTGCACGGTGAGTACATTGAATGAGTCTGGCAGCCGCCAATCGATGCTACTGCCAGTTACTGCCAGCAGGCTCGTCACACCTTGAATATCTAATGTTAATCTAAATTGTCCCACCCATGCCCCTGAAAGGTGAGCGATCTCTCCGAAGAGGAGCTGTTCTATTTTGCATCCCGTGGCATTGATAAAGAAACAGCGCGCTCGTGCCTTGTCTACTCATTTGGTGCTGAGGTACGCACAGCTGTACATAGGGCATAGATGCATACCGTGCCCCCCCCCCCCTTCCCGCGCGCGCATGGCTTTGCTTCACTGGCTTGCATTCTTTGCCTCACTCCGTACGCATTGGATCAGAAAACTGCTGACGTTGTAATGCAATTTTTGCAGGTGCTCCGGGAGCATGGCTTTGAGGGTTTGTCCTCACGACTGCAGGCAGAGATGACTTCCATGCTGGCAGCTGTATAAATCTTAGTAGCAGTTGCATGTGCTCTACACATTACTGGCGGCATGCATGCGCTAGTCTTTTGTAAAAATTACGCTGCTTCCCGATTTGCACAGCCAGCTACGTTGTTTGTGTTTCTGCTTGGGTGCAGTCACATCCCATGTCACCCAAGCATGGTAGGAAGACAGTTGCAGCAGTAGCCAACGGCAGTTGGGAGAAAACGGAATTGCAGTGTTCTACTCATAGTATAGCCCATACACCTGGCAAACACAGTACAAGGTCTCATTCTCATAAAAGCAGGACGCAGAGTCGTCCGCATTCGCATCCTGGCAGCCAAGAGATGGTGTCGGTCAGCCATCTATCTCATCACAGATACGTGTGGAGGGCAGTGGCACCCCCGCAAGAAATACAATCAAGGATGCCACAGGTGGGCAACTCACCCACAAGCAGCGTGACTGAATACGCATGGCCTGACCCGTCTTCTGGCCCACAGTGACCTGGATGATGAGCTTATATCTCTCGTATCCCAACGTCTTTACCCTCTCTCGCAAGTCGTCCGCCAGCTGCTTAGCAGTCTACAGAAGGATGCAGACATAATGGTTTTAGATGCTCCGGGTGAAAATCCGTGGCACCCTACCTGAACTATGCCCAGGCACATGATTATCCCTTTGCTGCTCCTTACCTGAGCACCCTTGACTGGATCATACTGCTGGTCCTTCATCCGCTCCTCAATGAGTTCGCCAACCACCTTCATAATCTTCCCACGCTGGAGCTTGGCATCCTGCAGGAGGTAGAGCGCATCAGTGTTGTGCCTCGCTCAGCCACCTTACAAGAGCACCGCCTGCACACTGCACAGATACATAGGCGCAAATCGCGCACTCTCCGCCCGGGAGACAACTCTATGAGGCCGACGGCGATTAGGGATGGCGTACCGGACCATAGCCCTCTGGTTCCGTGATGAAGGTGTTCTCATAGATAACCTCTTTTGGTGGCCCTGGCGCGAAGTCGTCCATCTCGCCTATATCTCTATGCCGCCGGCAGCTCTGGGACGCCGCGCTGGCGGGCTGGGCGAACGGCTACCCGAAAAGTGTACCAAGAAACGCACCACCGACGAGCGGATCCCGTAGGACGTTCTATTGGCCTGATATGACGAGCGTGTTGTGCGCTGTGTCGGTTGCGCACGCGTGGCAGGCCGCGGCCACTGGTGGCATGTCGTCCGCCGGCGCATGCTGTGCGGCCGTACGGTCCCTGCCCTGCTTACCGCCCAGTATAATTAAATTATATATACATGTAGAGTCGGGAAACCAGAAGATGCCGAAGTACTACTGACCAATACTAACTTAATAATAGTGATCCAACAGTGTTGGAAATTCCATCACTAGCCTTCAATTAGTCTTGCAGAATGCTTCGGCAATTTGCTTCATGACTATAACGGAGCGTCGCCTACCCAGGGCTTTCCGTGACTGGATTGCTGCCTAAACGGCTGTCGTAGAGACGCTGCAAGGGTTTCACTGGTACCAGTCCCTGTCCCGGAGGCGGGGAAAAATGTGTTGGAAATTCCGTCACTCGCCTTTAATTAGCCGTGCAGAATGCCTCGGCAATTTGCATGATGACTACAACGGAGCGTCGTCACAGGTACCCAGGGCTTTCCGGAACTCGATCGCTGCCTAAACGGCGGTCGTAGAGACGCGGCAAAGAGCCAGTCCTGTCCCGGGGGCGGGAAAATAAAATAAAATGATCCGCCTAGGGTCATTTGACCCGAAATGAGAACGCTGCATGACAACATGGAACTTCTAGCAGCACTTGTTTGCCAGTTAGAAATCGACCTCAACCGGGGGGCGGGAATTCGACGGGAATTCGGGGTGCGGGCCGACCCGGTCATATGTCAATTGATAAGTCCCAATATCAACGAAGGTTGCACGGAAATATCGAGAACAGCATTGTCCTCACTCATGATATCGTTGTCGGACAGATGGTGCTGTCCACGGACAGTAGTGGTTTCACAGACGATGATATAACGGAATTTCCTGTTCCTCCATAGAATATGCGAAGGGCAGTTTCACCGCTAGCGCGGGCAGGCCGTACGATGTTCTGCGAACTTGGTAGTGCGGAATCAATATATAGCTGATAGGACACCTGATTTTGGTTTCGGGGTTATTAATTGTTATAGTAAAATATTAATTTATTTGAAATTAATGTCACCTATAATGTACTGGTCAGTAACGGTTTCGGGCGGGAAAAAAAACGGTTTCGGGCGTGCGGCGCGCCTGGACCCGCAGCAATAAGCAGCGGCGGACAACCGCCTAGCGGCCGTCGCACAGTGTTTCGACCAGGGTTGGGCTGCAGTATCTACTGCACTGCAGCCTGCAGAAACTACAGCCTGCAGTTAAGCTACTGCACTGCAGCCTGCAGGCATTCCCGACGTAATGGGGTTGCAGTGCAGTTATCCAAAGTGCCCGAAATATATGCCCTTCATTTATTGTCCCGCTCTTCGCTGTAATCTGCAGTTTCAGTGCTACTGCAGCATGCACTGCAACCTGCAGTACTGCAGCATGTTGACTGCAGCCTGCACTGCAGCCTGCCTGCAGCCTGCAGTACTGCAGCCTGCATTGCAGCATGCAGTGCTGCACTGCAGCATGCAGTACTGGAAAGTGGACTGCGGCCCAAACATGGTTTCGACCTCCTTCCATACCGCCGAGAGGCTTCGAAAAATACACTAAACCTGTCGCAACGTCGCGAGCAGGCAACCATGGCGATGTTTCGCGCGACGAGCCATTGTCTTGGCGCAGTGCTGGCCCGCGAATCGACGTGCAATCGCAGGGCGAGCGCCCTTGAAGAGCTCGCTAGGTACGGCCTGCGCGCTAAGAGTTATGTGAAGCTTTTTTTTTTGCTACGCCAATCTCCGCCTATTTGATAATTGTGATCATGATGTGTAGAACATGCTTGGTCGAGGATGCTCAGCTAGATGCCGCCATTGAGGTTGATGACAAACTCGTTGAGCATGGCGCAGCACCCCCAGCACCCCGAGCCGACGACGCCGTTGTCCTAGAGTGATGTTGGGATGCTACCTATCTAGAACTGTTGTTCGATGTAACCATTCCCGACCACCCTTTCTCAACTCTGATGTGATTTGCAAGCTCCTTGCTTTGATGCATTCTGCACTGCAAATACTCAGCATTCATCATCTTCAGACCGGGGAAAATTTAGATTTGGGGGTATTAATTAATAGCAAAATACGATTAATTATTTTTAAAATACCGTAATTTACTCCTATCAGCTACATGCATCAATCGCTCTTACAAAGTGCAATAAAAATTCGGAAATACACAGTCAATGGCACCCGACGTTGCATTCGTTACTCTTCGCTCCAAATTACTTGCCCGTGCAAATATTGTAATTCTCTAGTCTGTCCACTCTAGGGAGACATGGTCGCACGTTGGATACGAATTTGGGAATGGGGACAGGATTCGAGCGTACACGGTACATGCCAGGGGGCTGTAAATTGTCCCGTTTTTTGGTACAAAATCCGAGCATTTAACCCTGTGCAGTTTTTTAGGGTTTCAACCAGTTCGCATAAAGTACATGCGCACCTAATGGTGGCGTGGTGGGGCACCGGTAGTCGTCGCTATCTAAAGTCGGTTGGTGCATAGTGCGGGCAGTTGTATGCTTCCCCCACCTAGTCCAACCGATCTTGGTCCAAATATGCCCGACCCCACTGGAAGGGGAAGCGGGGGGGGGGGGGGGGGGGGGGCGGCGGGGCCAGGATGCTAGGCGTTGCTGTCGTCGACTGGGCTTGTGTGATGGTTGTGGAGGTATGCTCGATGGGGGCGGTGACCTCCAAGGGCTCTCCTGCCGTGGTGGGGGCTTGGGCTGCGGCCGGTGGAGCCGGCTCGGGGTGCGGGGCTGGATCAACGCTTGTCGCCGGCTGTTCGACTTCCGGTGGCGGGTTGTCGTCGTCCATCTCCGTGTCTTGACGGGCTGCAATGGCCGGGGGGTGGGCCGCCTGTAGCTGGCTAGTTGGCGGTGGCGGGAGCTCTAGGGGAGCTGGCAATGGTGCATCGCCGTCTGGTCGGCTGTATGTAGTCGGCGCCAGTTGGTGAACAGTCGCCATCCTTCTCCCGCCTGTGTACAATAGGTGCATGGTACTAGCTGCGACGAGTTTCGCGTCGGATCCCGTGTTAGTGACGATGAGTTTGGTTCTGCCCACCCCTGCCGGGCTGCCGGAGCGGCGGCAGCTTGCATAGGGGCGCGCCGGGTCACCGCCCGAACGTCGTGAGTTGATGTGTGTACCCCGAGCTTGGGGCTGAGGGTACGGATCGGGTTCGAAAACATTCGGCTGCGGCGCAGGTCCACCCCGTCGCACGGTTGTGGGTCACCATATCGCTGAATAGCATGGCGACTTGCGTGGCACCGTCGGCACCAGGGGAGAGATCGTTTGGGGCGCGCGCAGCTCCGCCCATGTTGGCGGAATGTCAACTCAAAAACAACGTCTTTGACAAAAACATGCGCGATACAATGCAGGGAAATCGGGGCGGGTGTGTTGAGACATACAGTGGCGCTGTTCACCGGATTTGCCGAGAGCTTCGTTCCATCATGCGAATGGCCATGATCTTGAAGAAGTCTAGGCCCTTGTCGGCGTTTCACAGCGCAACGTTTTTTCGTTTCACTGCGCAACACCCCACTCGCTGGAAGCTCTTGCATCACAATGATATGGGGGTCCACCGCGATAATGTTCCGCATGCCCCGGCCATTCATGCGTCACCTTGAGATCCTCAATATCCTCGTGCACTAGCTCCAGCGGCAAGTTGGACGGCCACAACGAAGAGTATGACATCCCGCTTACTGGGCACTTGTCGGATGAATCACACGAGTAAATCAGCCGAAGGTTATTTCAATCCCAGAATATCACGGTATAGCGTGTCAACGATGTATATATCATAACCGGGGACGTGATATTGTTTCATGACACGACGTATCGTGTCAATGGCCAGAGATTTTGTGCGCCATAGTCTTAGTATCAGCATGCATATGTACATCAGTCTCACACACTATACCGTGTCAAGCATATGTTGCTTTAACCATGTCCTCGAACTCCGGGGTAAAATCCCCAAATTATCGCGTAATATGTAATACACACGATTACCCGTGTCACTGCGCTGCACATGTTTAGTTACTTGCATGTTCGTGCATTCATGATAGCTAAAGAGATAGCACATATCTACCTCGCACCTCGTGGACGAACGGAACTCCTCCACCGTGATAGATACTATCGCCGCTCCAGATTCTCCGACCGTGCGGCATAGCTCGCTCCACGATGCAAGCCGTAACTGGTTCTTAGACAGCCCTCCCCCCAGGGAGGTCATCAAAATGGAGAGGTATGTAGTTGAGGTCAACTCCTTCGAGGGTCATTGCGGCTTGTTGCACATTGTAAGTAGGGCAGTCCGTTTTTTCCTTGCTTGTCTCCAGTCTGTGGCCAGCCTATGTGGTAGGATTAGAACACATGCATGTAGCCGCTAGTGGCCCGTGCGGGGGGTGTATGCGTTGTGGGAGTTGAAAAGCGGAGAACCTTTCTGCGCTTACTTTGAATAATCACTCGCTCCGCATGCCCAAATTGGGATTCTCGGCAGGCATCGGTGGGAGTAACGAGTATGCTTCCCAGACACGACACACCGTGTCATCGTGTAACACTCTCTACTTTCCCTCACAGCCTGGTACTGGTACGTACCGACGCCCACCAGTAGCATCGGGCGACGAAATCATTAGTACATGTACCATCCGAAAGCCTCCCCAAGTCGCCACACCAACACATGGCTAAAGTACAGAGCGTCCGAAATACCTACCCCGCCACCCGCCGACCGCAGTTGCCTGCCGCCACCGGCTCCTGCCATGCCCAGCCCGCCGACTGCCTCCCTCCCGCCCTCCTGCGACAGCCGGGAGGACAGACCCCCCCGGTCAGACCTCAGACGAGGACATGGGGGCGGAAGGCAAGGACTCGCTGGGGGACCCGGCGCTGCCGCAAGCGGACCAGGCAGTGGAAGATCCGCCCACCCCGGCTGGCGGCCCAGCCGCCCCGCCGCCATGCACACCCCACCAGCACGTCCCACATGACGCACCGGCCGACCCGGCCACCGCAGACCCCCACACCCCACCCCCGGGAGATGCAATGGAGGCTGAGGAGGGAGAGATCCCGGACGGTCAGGCCGCAAACGCCCCCCCCGGGCAGTGCGAGCCCGACCGCGCCGGGTGATCAGACCCACCGCACCCCACGCAGATCCTTACGGATTCAAAAGCCGCCGGCACCAGGGCCCCCGCCCCATGACGCCCCGGCCGCCGCTGCCCCTCGTGGCAGCGGCAAAACCAAAACAAAAACCCAACGCTCCCTGAAACGCAGTGAGTCTCAGTAAGGGCCGTCCCTCGTCCGCTGCGACCGCAGCCACCTCCGACCCAGGGCCACCCGCCAGACCGGCTGCCCATGCGGCTGGAGACGTAGCAGACCCCGATTCCCCCGCCCGCAAAACGGCCACCTACGCCGACACACTCAGGCGCCAGCATCCACGTCCCGGGAACCCCTCAGGATCCCCAAGACGCCTAACCGGCTCCCCTCACCCCAAATTGCCGGGTGCCAGAGAGGACCAAAGGCACCACAGCAGGGCAACGGGCCGCCGCCGCCTGCGGCCGACGCCCCGCCCCAGGCGGTGCGCGCGCCATCGCGCCCCACCCCCGAAAGACCATACGGGGCGGTCGCCAAGGCGGCCGCTACCCTACAAAAAGCCCTAAAGGGCAACACCCCAGTCCCGCTACCTCCAG
>VCJN01002321.1:0-30478 GCA_006384855.1 Tetraselmis striata | reverse complement strand
AGTGGAGATTGAGTATTACACACACAAGAAGAAGAACCCCACTTGAGAGTTCATCCCCACCTTGTGTGCACAGTGTGTAGGATCATCAGGTGAGTAGGCATGCTGCCACTATGTGCTGCCATGCTCAGTCCCCTTCACACTTCCCACACTATTCCCACTGATGATGCGTTTATGTGTTGATGTCCAGGTGATGAAGACGGGGGCTCATATATGAGGTGATACGGACTGTCTACACCATTGATTTGCCTATGTGCAATAAAACCTGTGAGCGTGCCGGCTATCATGCGCTCGTGAGGGGCGCCAAGGCCAACTGTGATGAGAAAATGGAGGAACTTGGTAGGCAAGCAACATTGCGCAGCATGGTAGCGCAGCGCGGTGAGCGCAGCAACACTGACATAGCTGTGGCATACAAAAGCTTAGCAACATCATAGCACTACATGGAGGGGTAGATAGGGCCACCGTATGGTATGGTTGCCATGATGCTGATTGTAATATGGTGATGGTTCCAAAAAGTGCCCCACCCCCTCTCCATTGTATTATCATTATATTATGCTTGCATATGGCAGGGAACACCCTTCTGCACACAGCCATGCATTGAAACCATTAAAAAAATCATGGCAGTGGTAATTATTATGTAAATTTGGGCTTGTTCTACTAAGTACTGTGAGATATACATAATAAAGTAGAGGGGTGCGTGGGAACAGAGGAGGGGGGGGGGGGGGGGGGGGGGGGGGGGGTTCTATAACATAAATCTGTCCAGTAGCGTACAGAAATACTGCTGGTGTATACACCGGTACCGCGGCAGCAGTCCGCACGGTTCGTACTACCCTGTACAGTCCGCGCAGAATAGCGCAGGGACACCCTGTAGCGACTACTCTGTCACAGCGTACAACGTTTCAGCGTACGCATGCGCGCGTACAGGGACTTGCTTACTTGGCATACCGGCGAATACTCGTCGCCTGTCATACGGGTATCAATTTTAGTACTTGCAGTACTGCGTTGTATGTGTATGCCTGATGTCCAAGCGAGCAGTCACCCATGGCGCAACGACCAACTGTCTGTCGCTCAGCTCTCACACCTAGAACCACCGACAGACCTAGGGCCCGTACCAACGGCTAACTGCCGCCAACCACGGCGCCCGTGCAGACCAATAGCGCGTGGGAAGGCCTAGGGGCTTAGTCGGCTCGCGCGCCCGCGGGATGCTTTAGCATCCTGTCGGCGCGCTGCCCGCCCACTCTTTGGCTTTCCAAACGTCTCATCCCACCCATCTTGTAACCACGCTACTACACCACAAACACCTCGAATCTGTGCACATCACACCTGCACGTGCCTCGTCTATTGCTGTCCATCAAGGGCAGTGCAACCTGCTGTCGAGCTGCGAGTGATATCGCGCAGCAAGCAACGGTGGTGAGTCGCGGTTACACCTGTGTTGTTTGCGTCGTGACGCCCGTCTTGCTTTTACCTCCTGTGAACCCGTCGTACCGACTGCCTGGACTTGTCGACCGACCGACCGACCGACCGATTAGCGTACCGAACGTGCCTGATCAGCACTGGCTTGCTTGTTGCCATATGCGAGCAGTCGGTACTGCGCGTCGTCGTCGTCGAGTCGTGTCGTGATACCGTACGCGTACGCATATGCGCGCGTGCGGGCACTCGTAGTCCATTCGCGAGAGGCATGTCGTGCGGCACAGGGTGAGGAGTGCTTGACGTATTTCGCGTCGATCGACCACACACACACACACCTCTGTCACGCCGAGTAACCAAGCAACTCGCACGCGTGTGTAGTGCCGGCCAATAGGGCCGATGGCACTGTGAGACGTACTTCTACTGGAGTCATAGGAACCGAGGCCAAGAGTCAGCAAGTCTTAGACAGAGACTTAGAGGCCAGGACACGTACATAAGACCACATGCCTAAGAGTCTGTTAGGCGATCGTTTGGAAAGCCAAAGAGTGGCTGTTCCTAAGTGGTCTTAGTCCTGAACGCCCACATCCAAATACCCCCACTTAGACGCTGACCTCGAGGTTGTTCAGGGGACGCCCTCACCTCCTGCAGTCAGCCACGTCTTCACAAGTGGAGGGAGCAAGTCATCACAGTGCAACGTTCATCGGCGCCGATCTTCTGCGCTATTGTTGGCAAGGCACCGTGCAAGGCGCGCGTAGGAGGCATCGCCTACACCTACAACGCGTGCAACGAGCTGAGAGGAGCCGCGTGTGGTGTTTACCTCAGCCTGGAGCGCGTTTGTCGGCAACCGCTTCATCAACCTGTTCAGTCCAGACTTCTGCGCGGCAATTGGGGGGGAGCGGTCACTGAGCAAGGCGCATGTCAGAGGGAGAGAGCCCGCGCCAACTCAGACGACGCTTCACGAGGAGTACCGGAGCACCTGTGGCAGCACCCTTATTGGAGCCGGAGCGCGTCTTGCGTCAAGCGCTCCGTGACGCCATGGCGCAGCGCGGTGGAGACCCCAGCGCCGTAGGATCTGGAACACCATCAAGACGACGACCACCTGGAAGTCAGCACTACACGCCCAATCAGATCATGGGTGACCTGAGTGCAGCGGAGGAGCGCATCTACGAGGAGCGAGAAGACGCGCGGACAATCGCCGGTGGTCTACGCAAGGAGACAACACCACGCCATGAGCGCTTCGACGGCGCTACCTCAATATGGACGGAGTGGTTCAGTTCATTCAACGCCAACGTGTTGGTGCCATACGCGCTTAACAAGGCGCCACCAAGATCAGCCCCGAGGGCTGACGGAGCTGGTCCATCGGAGGGCGAGAGCACCGGACCGGAGTGGGTGTTCAGCCCAGCAGACTCCCTTCAGCTTCTTCAAGAGTACGTCGAGATCAACGCTGTCACCAGGCCCATCATCGATCAATGGCAGAAGGACACTCTACGCTATCAACAACAAACTCTCCGCTTCGACCCTGCATCCGGACGCATTAGAGTGCCATCGCGCGAGGATGCGGACGCCTTTCACGAGTTCCGCTATCGACGCTACGTGGAGCTCTTTGAGACCAAGTTCAATGAGGCGCCGAAGATGCGCACTAGGTACGACGCCTACACCCGTGAGGGCTTCCGCGAGACCCCTGCCAGCTTGGCGATGACTCTTCGCGAGCTCAAGGCGCATCTACCAGACCTCACGTGGGACAAGGTCAACCAGAAAGCGTTCGACGTCATGACCTCTGTGTGGCGCTCTATTCCGGCGCTCAAGCAATCCCTCGACGCTGGGTTCCACCAGCTCAAGGACATCGCTGTTCTACGCCAGTCTCATGAGGACCGCTTGGACGAGATAGCTGCGGAGGTGGAGCGCTATGAGGACATCGTGAGGAAGGATGAGATTAGAATGGCGGAGGCCTTGACGGCTGCCCAACACTTCGCGGAACTGACTGGAGCATCGCCGCCGGCAGCTGGTGGAGGACGGCAGCACGGCACCAGCACTCCAGAACCGGTCATCACATGGACCATGGTCAACGGACGTCGTGTGCGAGCGCAGCTTGTCGTCGTGAAGGACACCCACCAGATCCGCCCGTTGTGCGAGGCATGCACAAAGGCGCGTGGACGCGACATCTTTCACGGAGCCAACTACCGAGAGTGTGCCAACAAGTTCGGCTCAACCATGTATGTCAACGACGCCGCTGGTGGCCGTGGCGGCCGTGGAGGCGGCCGAGGCGCAGGCCGAGTTGGCCGTGGTGGTCATGGCGGCGGACGCGGCGATGGAGGCGCACCCGGAGGCGGACGAGGACCGTGCTGGAACGCTGGGTGCGACGGCGCTCATAACTTTACTGAGTGCGACAAGCCAATCACTGACCCTACGCTCATCGCACGACTGAAGCGCAACCAGCGGGAGCGAGAGCGCCGTCTTGCCTATGGACAGCAACGCGGATGGGCTATGGACGTGGAGACCGGACTGTCCAAGCTCGAGATGGACTTGGCGAGGAAAGCCGGACACATGCTCACTGGGCGACACGACGCCCATGTTGACGGAGCGGCGAGATCATCAACAATGGCAGACCTGGAGGCCATGTTCTCTCGCATCCTCGAGAAGTCTCAAGCTGCCCATGGTGCTACGGGTGCCATGCGCTTGGCCGTGGAGGTGCCAGACCCCTTTCTGGATTGCGTTGACACCGACGATCACGGCACTTTGCTACATGGAGCGTCGTGTGTGGAGCTGCCCGTGCGTGAGCTGCGTGAAGTCTTCTTTGGAGCTCCAGGTCGTGCGCAACCTGTGGGAGCTGACTGGACGCCGGAGTCAACTGTGCCAAGACCGCGTGGACGCCCGGCAGTGCTGCCTCCAGGATCGGCGCGGAACCCTGAACTTCGCATGCGCCAACCCGGATGGGACGCCCAACGCGAGCAGCTCACCAAGCAGCGGCCCCAAGGCTTTGAGCCGGCAGTCGAGCAGGAGGCTCCTGCGTCCTATGAGGGCCGCCGTGCAGGAGGAGCAATCACCTCGGACATGTTGGACATCCGCAATCAGCAGCTCCTGCAGCACCTGCGCACAGCGCTACAGCACGCCAAGTTCCCTGGTCTACCCGTTGCTGTAGTATCGGACATGACACCCGAGCATGCTGCAAGGTGGTTGGAGGCACGCAACACTGCACTGCGTGGAGGACTTGACACTCGTGACCACATGGCCGTGGCATGGGAGACGGTGCTTCAGCAAGCCGTCCGACGCTTCGAGGCGACAGCGCGGCTCACCTGGGTTGACTACACGCACCTCGACTTGACGCGCGTCTTTGCCGCAGCCGTGCAGAGCGTCTATGGTCTGTCTCTCCCACGCGTCAGTGTCCCGCCACTGTCCTTGCCATCAGCGGAGCCCCAAGCCAACATTCATCCAGTGGACGTGGTGCAACATGGCGTCAAGCCTCTGGAGTCTCGGCGCCAACTGTCAGCGACATCTTCGGAACTTCAACAGTTGCGAGAGGTGCAGCGCAGCGCATACCCTGACTACCCGGAGTATGACCGCCACAGTGCTTTCTACGTGGACTGCAAGTTGACCGTCATCGTCATTGGCGGCGTGCGCATCCTTATGGCCTTGTTAGACACCGGCTGTGACTACAGCGGTGTGCACCGGCGCGTGGTGGATCGCATGAAGCCGGGCGAGGCGGACGCCACGCTGCAGTCCATGTCCATGCAAGGCATTGGCGGCAAGATGGAGATGCAGCGCCTTGTGGGGCGCATCTCCTACGTGATCAACCCGGACACTGATTGGGAGCGCAAGTTTGAGTGGCCATCGTTCGCCATTCTCGAAGGCGATCATCTTCCAGATGTCATCTTGTGCACATCCGTCATGGCACACCTTGGCATGGTCATCGATGTGGGGGGGCATACTGCCTCATACCGCCCAGATCCCCACGATCTCAGCCGCCACGTCGATGTGCCGCTGAAGCATCACAACATGCCCAAGCTCCAAGTCCCGCGCAGGCTGCCGCACGCAACGCTGGCCGTGTTGGCATCGGACGGCCCATCTCCCGGACTGCCGTCAGGAGTTGGGGGGGGGGAGGAGCCCGATGCCGCAGCCAACCTGACCTCTTCATTCTCCTTCAACAGCCGGATCGAGCTGCAACCGGACAACGTGGGCGCCGACGCTGCAGTGCAGCTGGAGCAGCAGGACGACGACGCTGAGCTACCGGAGCTTGTAGCCGACTCAGATGGCGAGGAGGACTTTGTGCCCTGTTGGGTAGAGGAAGTGCCCGACCATGTTGCCAACGTCATTGCGTCATGCTTCACCCTGCACGCCAGTCCCATGGACGTCGACTCTGATAGCGATGAGGAGCTGCCGGGCCTGGTGGAGGACTCCAGCGATGATGACGATGGCTACGAGGAGCTGCCGGACCTGATGGAGGACTCCAGCGATGATGACGATGTCTATGTGGAGCTCACCATCATGACACAGATGGAGCCGGAGGTCGAAACAACGCTTGATAGCGAACCACTGGCCGCGGGCGCGTGTTACGCCCTGCGCGCGGAGGGCCCCGGCGCCGACAATCTGCAGGAGCATGACTGCCCATCAGACGATGAGGAGCTGGAGGATGGCACTGCAATGCCATTGAAGGAACATGAGGACGAGATACCGGGCTGGAGGGAGCTCCGGACGCAGCGTCAAGCTGCCGGACGGCTGCACTTGAGCGGCCACACACTGGAGCGTTTGGCGCTCGTGCGCGCCGTGCCGCATTCGACGCCGGAGCTGACCTACATCATCGACCTCGACCGGACAGGAGGCAAGGAGGGACGCGCCAAGCAAGGGCTCTTCTTGTTCGCTGGCATGCTGTCAGTGTTGTTCACCAACCTCGTCGACGGGTACCACTATGAGCTGATACAGATCGTGGATCGTATGCTCCGGAGCGTGGCTCATCGGCAGCGCCTGCTGCGACAGCTTGAGTGGATGCATCAGCGGTGGCCCGTGCAACTTCCTCGCAATGCGTTCGAGAAGTGCTTCGCTCTTAGCGACGAGTTGGAGCATGACGTGGAGCACATCACAGCACCAGCCATCCTGAGGCACCTGCCGGAGCTGGACGAGCTACGCGCTGAGCCGCCCTGTCAGGACGTGTCATCGATGGGCACTCAGCATGGACTACGTGGTGCGCGTACCGGAGTGATAGTCCCGTTGGCAGAGGCGATGAGCGAGCTCAACTGCATGTTGGCCAAGGCACGAGGCGTCAAGGAGTACTGGGCTGCTCCCGCGCAGTATGGATACGTTATCGAGAACGTGATACCGGCTGCGCCGAGCCGGCGCAGCCCTGAGGTGCAGGAGTTCATCGACTTCATGGCCCGTGTCTTTGGCGAGCCCAACGCGCATCATGCCCACAAATGCGGAGACGCCTCTCTTCGCTCTGCTTTGTGGTGGACCAACACCTTCACTCAGCACTACTACCAGGCTGTGCAACACGAGTTTGAGCGGCCGCCGCGCGAGACCTACGCGCAGATTGTGGAGCGTTGCAGCGGTGGGCTGCTTCGCGCTCAAGTGGCAACGCCCGCACGCCCAGGCACAATGCTGGGGGGGCTCAACGTTGCCGGTCGGCGCATGATTTATGCGCCCAAGTCAGTCAGCACGCCCAACACGCGGACGCAGCGCCTCCGACCTGGGGGGGCGCCCGGCTCAGGAATGGTGGAGGTTGTCGGCATTGACCCACCGCAATACCGTCCGTCATCAGCCGTCATGCGTGAGGCGTGCCTTCTCGACAGAGACTATGCTGGCTTCTACACCCGGCAGGAGCTAGGCTTTTCTGAGGAGGAGATGGTGATTGCCATCGGAAATGTTTGTGCGCCGACGTCGGTGTCGGTCATGAACCGGTGTGCTGTCGCCTATGCGCATGAGCGCAGACATCAACATATGCTGCAAGCTGTTTGTGCAGCAACGATTGAGAAGGACGCCTCTGCCGGCGCAGCAGTTGGAGATCATTTGGTCAACACGCAAGAGCTGCGCGCCGCACAGCACGAGCTCCGCCGCTCAACGGCTGCCGCCGTGGAGGCAGAGATGGAGCATGCCATCAACATGGCTACCCTCAAGCAAGGTACTAGAGTGAAACCTCCTGACAACCCACGCACAGCAGCGCGAGTGACCAAGGCGGGGCGCCGTTGGCTGGAGGAGCAGCGCCAAGCGACTCGAGCGACGGAGCGGGAGGTCGCCAAGGCTCGGCGCCGTGTGTTGGCAGCTGACCACACAGCCCGAGTTGTTGCCGGCGATCACAAGGCTGCCAAACCAAGACCCCGTCGTGGTAGAGCTGCTACCGGACGCAAGACTGTCAGCGCGGCGTTGACACTTCTGATGTGGCTAGCCCTTTTGGGCCCCGCGTGCTTCGTCGCCGCTGGCGTCGGTTCGCGTGCTGGCGCTGGACTGATGGCAGATGTCTTTGGTGGAGCGCAAGAGCGTCCTGCGTGGGCCACATCACATGTGGACGGTGTTGACGACAAAGCTGCAGCGGACGGATGGAGTCGACGCAGCCAGGCAGCTCTCGTGAAGTGCTATGCCGCATACGCCAACGAGAAGCATCTCGGTAAGGAATCCCCAACGGTGAAGGTAACGAGCAAGCTCATCAACCCCAAGGACTCCAAGCAGCCTCATCACTGGGCGATATCGGCAGATTGGAAGGACAAGGAGGGCTTCGCAGCACTTATGGACTCAGACCCGGGTTGGTACGCGTGGGGTCTGGACGACTTGCGCGCCGTTGACGCCGAGCCCTATGACTTCCAGCTGGTCGACTACAACCCAGTCTTCAAGCGCCAGTATCACCTTGCCCATCGAGAGCAAGAGTGGGCTAACGATTGGGTCAAGAAGTTGGAGAAGGCAGGCATCGTGGGCGAGATCGAGAGCCCTTATGCTGCACCAGTCATCGTGGCGCCGAAGAAGGACGAGCATGGCGCCTGGACCGATCTTCGCTATGCGGTGGACTATCGTGGGCTCAACGAGCGTACCATCCGCGATCAATACCCATGCCCGACAGCGGACGAGCTCATGACGCGCATGGAGGGAGCTTCGCGATTCACCGCGACTGATTGCACCAAGGCGTTTCATCAGCGCCGAGTGTCGGATAAGCCGTCCGGACCCGATGGATTGTCAGCGCAGCAACGCCTCGCGTTCCATGCAGGCAATCGGCTGCTAACCTTCAAACGCATGCCCTTCGGACACAAGAACTGCGTGGCAGCATGGCAGCGCGTTGTGGATCAAGCGCTCGCTGGTTTGGACTTCGCAGTCGCCTTCGCGGACGATGTACTGATTTTCAGTCATGACGATGAGCAGGAGCACATGCGCCGTGTGCGCATTGTGTTTGATCGACTCAAGGCCCGGGGAGTGCAGGTCTCTCCACCCAAGACACGGCTCGGACTGTCACGAGTGACCTTTCTTGGTCATATTGTCAGCGGCGCAGGCGTGGAGCCTATGGCTGACAAGGTGGAGGCCATCAACTCTCTTCCGGCGCCGAAGAATGTCAGTGATGTGCGCCATTTCCTCGGGATGGCCACCTACTACTGCCGTTTCTTGGAGAGCTTCTCGCTTGTGAAGGCACCTTTGACAGCGTTGACCAAGAAGGATGCGCCGTGGAAATGGGGCGCAGCCGAGCAGCAATCCTTCGACGCCATCAAGGCCATGCTGGTTTCGGCGCCGGTGCTGCGCCATCCTGATTGGCGTCGCCCGTTTGTGCTGCACACCGATTGGTCCCGAGCTGGAGTAGGAGCGTGCCTTTCGCAGGTGGACGACAATGGCGTGGAGTATGCCGTGTCTTTTGCGTCGCGCATGAACACCCCAGTGGAGGCAGACCTGTCTAGCTACGAGGGAGAGGTCGGCGCAGTCGTGTGGGCTGTTCAACGCTTCCGCTACTACCTGTATGGCAACCACTTCCAGCTCATCACTGACTGCAAGGCCATGGAGTGGCTGCGGACGACAGCAAGGCTGCGAGGCAAGCTTGCTAGGTGGAGCCTCATCCTTGCGGAGTACGACTTCAGTATCAAGCACCGTCCGGGCAAGGACAACACCGTGCCGGACTTGCTCAGTCGGCGTCCAATGCCCGCGGAGCCAGTAAGGGCCACCTCGGAAGCCGCCGGCACCGCCACTGCAATCGCCACTCAGAGGAGGTCGCCAGCCGCGATGGCGGATGTGTCGGCTATGTTTGGTGGCTGCTCACCCAGCAAGTGCCTTGGAAGGACGCCCGCGCTACCCTCGGCACACGCAGCGTTTGCAACACAGTGTATCGCAATGGCCTTCACGGCAGGTGTCTACGCTAGCCAGGAGCTTCATTGGCCTACCCGGGACGTGTGGAGCAGCCCAGTGGCTATCTCTTACCTGCGAGGTGAGACCACGCCAGCCGACGTGTCAGTGGAGGTGTGGCAGCAGCTTGTGCGCCGCTGCGCCAAGTACAGCTGGCACAACGACAAGGTGTGGCTGCACACTGGAGACACTGCCCGTGAGGTGCCCAAGCCTGAAGAGCGACCGGACGCGATTCGCCGAGTGCACGCCAGCATCGGCCACCTTGGCCGGGACCGCACTTACCAAGTGTTGGCCCGCCACTTTGTATGGCCGGGCATGCACAAAGACGTCGGCGCCATGGTCAAGCAGTGCCGCGCCTGCGATCGCGTCAAAGCGTCGTTCAACCAGAAGCACGATCGTCTCAAGCCCATGCCACTGTTTGGGCTCTTCTATCGCTTCAGCGTGGACTCAGCCGGACCGCTGCCGACTAGCAGCGAGGGCCACAAGTACGTAATCGTCATCGTGGAGCACTTCAGCAAGTGGATCGAGCTGGTGCCTGTCCGCGACCTCGAGGCGACTACGACTGCCAAAGCGTTCCATGAGCGCGTGTTGGCCCGTTATGGAGCACCAGTGGAGGTCGTCACAGACAATGGCACTGAATACCAAGGCGCGTTCCGCGAGCAGTTGGAGCGCCATGGCATTCAGCCCGTGGACATTCCGCCAGGGCATCCCCAAGCCAATGGCATGGCCGAGCGCATCGTTCAAGTCTTGAAGGTGGCACTTCGGAAAGTTGTGCCAACCCTCGGCACTGCCTCTTGGCACTCGTGGATGCCAGTGATCGAGTTTGGCTATCGTGTCAGCAAGCAAGCAACAACCGGCTACAGCCCGTACTTTCTTCTGTTTGGCCGTGATCATGTGGCACCGGACCAGGTTCGCGCGCTACTGGAGGAGCCGGTCGACATGGACAACGACATTGCAGTCATCAACCTAATCACACAGCGGGCTGATATGCTGAGGGCTGCCATGCCTAAGGCATTCGAGAGGGCGCTGCAAGCTCAACAGCGCGATGTGGTACGCTACCGCAAGGTTCGGCGCGGCGATGTGCAGCCTCGGCGCCACCGCTTCGAGATCGGCAGCTACGTCTACGTGGCGCAGCCCCCGCTCAACACCCTGGACGTCCGTACCGCCCGCACCATCCTGCGTGTTGTGGAGATCTTGGAGTCCGGATGGCTGCGTTTGTCCGGATCCGATGGCAACGAGATTCAAGTGCACATGGACAACTGCGCGCCGTGCCACTTGTCCAACCTTGTGCCGGCGCGGTACGGCCGCGGCATGCCAGCATGCAAAGGTTGTGGCAGCGACAGCATTGCAGCCCCACGACTCATCTGTGACAAGTGCCAAGCCATGTGGCATGTGGCGTGCGCCAAGGCAGAGTTACATCCTGGCGAGGAGTGGCTATGCCCGGACTGCGCGCCGCCACTACGCCGCTGATGCTGCAGCATAATATGCTGCCACCCTACAAGCCATCTTCAAATCATCAGTCATCATCGTCTTTTCTTCATGTCGTCAGCCGCGCACTTCCGTCTTGGACTCAACACCTGTGGAGTTGAGTGGGGGGGAGTATGCAGTGCGGCGCCGACAGTTTACCATCACCACCCCATTTCTCTTTTTCCTGCGACAATTGTCACAGCGTACAACGTTTCAGCGTACGCATGCGCGCGTACAGGGACTTGCTTACTTGGCATACCGGCGAATACTCGTCGCCTGTCATACGGGTATCAATTTTAGTACTTGCAGTACTGCGTTGTATGTGTATGCCTGATGTCCAAGCGAGCAGTCACCCATGGCGCAACGACCAACTGTCTGTCGCTCAGCTCTCACACCTAGAACCACCGACAGACCTAGGGCCCGTACCAACGGCTAACTGCCGCCAACCACGGCGCCCGTGCAGACCAATAGCGCGTGGGAAGGCCTAGGGGCTTAGTCGGCTCGCGCGCCCGCGGGATGCTTTAGCATCCTGTCGGCGCGCTGCCCGCCCACTCTTTGGCTTTCCAAACGCCTCATCCCACCCATCTTGTAACCACGCTACTACACCACAAACACCTCGACTCTGTGCACATCACACCTGCACGTGCCTCGTCTATTGCTGTCCATCAAGGGCAGTGCAACCTGCTGTCGAGCTGCGAGTGATATCGCGCAGCAAGCAACGGTGGTGAGTCGCGGTTACACCTGTGTTGTTTGCGTCGTGACGCCCGTCTTGCTTTTACCTCCTGTGAACCCGTCGTACCGACTGCCTGGACTTGTCGACCGACCGACCGACCGACCGATTAGCGTACCGAACGTGCCTGATCAGCACTGGCTTGCTTGTTGCCATATGCGAGCAGTCGGTACTGCGCGTCGTCGTCGTCGAGTCGTGTCGTGATACCGTACGCGTACGCATATGCGCGCGTGCGGGCACTCGTAGTCCATTCGCGAGAGGCATGTCGTGCGGCACAGGGTGAGGAGTGCTTGACGTATTTCGCGTCGATCGACCACACACACACACACCTCTGTCACGCCGAGTAACCAAGCAACTCGCACGCGTGTGTAGTGCCGGCCAATAGGGCCGATGGCACTGTGAGACGTACTTCTACTGGAGTCATAGGAACCGAGGCCAAGAGTCAGCAAGTCTTAGACAGAGACTTAGAGGCCAGGACACGTACATAAGACCACATGCCTAAGAGTCTGTTAGGCGATCGTATGCAGTGCGGCGCCGACAGTTTACCATCACCACCCCATTTCTCTTTTTCCTGCGACAACTCGCATTTATACGATTATTATACAAATAAGTGTTAATATTGCTGCGCCATACCACGAGGCGGACGCCGCGGGGCGGGTGATACAAGGATATCTTCCGCACACATGGAGAAATAGTTTAATATTGATCTAAACTACTAGTTTGTGGGGTTTTGATGTAAACTACTCTTTATGTCTAAAAAATCTACTCCATGGGGTTTCCTCCTTTCCTAAGATTTAATTACATGAGATAGATGTTATAGTTACATGAGCTAGCTGCAAAAGGCGATCAGGAAACCACACGAATAGGCAGTAGAAAACGCCCACTACAGCAGTTGCGAGATGAAAGCAGCACCAGAAGAGCGCGTGCGAAATGAGCACGGGCAACGCATCATAAGGAAAAGTTATCACATGTCAACGAAACGCGCGCGCCCACTAATGTAGGAACCGCGGCACCCACCGATTAAACCGGGCTTTTCTCCGGCGATGCAGCACCCGCAGCTGGCCCCAAGTTATGATTCGCAAGTGAAACGAGCGCGCGGGACGCGCAATACGCCCTCGCTCGAACGCGCAATACATCCGCTGCGGCCTCCTCCTCCAGCCAAACATCATCATAACTGTACCCACCAGCTCGCATATGGAGACATGCATGCCAGGCCCGGCGGCCCGAGCGGTGCGCAACTGCATCGATTGCTCTTAAGGGATGGCCAGCCCGCCGGCAGCTAAGCCCGAAGCCCCCACGGCCAGCAGACCGCCGAGGTCATCGGGGCGCAGCCCGGAGCTCGGCGATGTCAGCCCCACGGGTCTAACCCTTATTGTGGCCGCCCAGGAACGGAACAAAGTTGCACGAGCCCATCCAACCGCCTCCCCCAGCGGCGAGGGCAGCCCGCATGGCCACAAGCGCGACGCGCTCATCCCGCCTTTGCGCGACGGGTGTGCATGCCAAAGGGCCGCCGCGCCCCACGCCCCTCAAGGTCCATGCCAGCGACGCGCAAGAGCTTTGCGCCGAGGGATCAAGCCGGGGCGGAGGGCGTGCTCGGGGCGATCCCCCGCCATGTCGTCAAATGGTGGCTTCTATTGGAGGATATGCGCTCCTAAAATGGAATAAGGGGGTCCGGTCGGAGGAATGAGCTCCTACAACGTTTCTCCGACCATTCATAGAGGGGGGGGGGGGGGGGGTTGCCATCACCGACGAATGATAACTTAGGAGGGCGCGCGCGGCGACCGTTTTCATACAACAGTCGGGTAATCCGGCAGAATCCGTGCGATTTCTTCAGTGTAGGAGTTTTTATTGTCGAATGACAAGTTCTGCCTAACCGTAATATGCGGTAAGCGGTTTTAACATTTTAAGCATGTTTAACGTCGATATCCCTACTCGCTACCGGGACGAGGACCTTTCTGACTGTCCTTGTTTTTTGTTGATTTCCTGATATCGCCTTCTGCTGCTAGCTCATGTAAATATAAAAATCGCGAATTCTACCAGGAAACCAAACGCGCTATGATCTACCATATATGTTTGTCATTTCTGACGACCCGAAACTCAAAAATCGAAGAACATGGCGACCTCGGCAAGCTTTGTGCCACACCCTCCCAGGGCAAAGCCCCCCTTTGTACCATGCATACAGAGTGCTCCAAATGGTATTGTCCGGAGATGATGCTTTACGCTTATGTTCCGGCTATATACATTTCATTTTATTTGTTCTAGAGGAACCCTTCCTTGTCCGCCGACTTTTTCTGTATCCTTCCCGGTAGTCAAGCAACAAGTTATATCCCCTTTCAGTACGAGCCCCTCGCTCTCACCATGCTGGCCGATTTCAAGGAGCAAGTTGCGACATTCGAAGGCGAGGATGAGAAGCCAAGGTTGCTGGATGCAAGTACTTCCTACGAGGCCGAAGTCGACATATCATCATCAAGTACCTGGACTCCGTGGACACGCGCCACGGAGTATTCGGTATTCTACCCGCCGCGGTGCGGGTGTTGTATTAATACCCGCAACGTATGTGTTGAATTACGAAATCTTGACACATGTAGCTTAAACAATGGTCGGATCTTAAATTAAATGGTTGTGGTTGGCAACATGTGTTGTTGGCATGGTACATGTTACATGTACAGCTCACCCGCTGTTGCGCCTCTTCATAAAAGTAGAGTAGACATAGAGAGTGGACATAACAGCAACCATAACATATGAGCCCACCATCTTCCAATTTCGCTGTGTTACACACGGCGATTAACTGCCCCGAAACATGTTGCGGGCAAGGTCACAAGTTGATTAAAGACCGGACTCGGCTCACCATCCGAGTGTGATATATTTGCGCCCGTACGTCCGTGCGTTACTAGCATTTCCAGCCCGCAGCGGAACACCCATGGTCGGCGATCTTTGGGGACGTGATGAGCAACTACGAGCGCCGAGTCTTTGCGGCGACGGATGCCAACACTGCCAAGGCCACAACCACCGCTCGCGTGAATGCGACACTCGCAGGACGCGGGCGTGGACATGAGGCTGGGCGCAATGGTGGTCGTGGCCGTGGACGCAAAGGTGAGCACGATAGAGTGATGGTGTGGGGCGCCTTTCGTCGGAGTTGCCAGCGCTTTGCGAGGCCACCGAGCTAAGGCCAAGAACAACGGACCATGGCATCTCAATGGCGAGACTACCGCCCCGTGACCAGACTGACCCCCTACCCTACAAACTTCATTTATACCCTCCTCGGGGCGGCGCTACTCCATGCAACAACAACCGAGTGCGGCTCGATCACCCGCACGCATGTACAAGACGGCTCAACAACCGTCTCCCGTACCATTTCTTCACTGCGTCCCTTAGTGACTACTCTACGAGTGACAACCGATTTGCAACGACCTTCTTCCGCACGTGTACGTTACGCGCAAAACGCGCGCTTCGAGCGCGACGGGCGCGCGGGGGCGCGGCGGGGCGGCCCTCATACCGGAATCTTGCCTCGCAAATAACCCAAACTGTATCAAACCCGTCTCGCATATACATTGCTTCCCCCCCCCTTGGCAACCTAGCAAACGTTGCTGAATATTTTTCCTAGCTGGCCCGGCCACCTGTCACCTCTTCTGTAAAACGCCGTGCTTAGTACTACTACGCGATTGGTGAGACCGAAGTTCTCGCTCCCTGAACGGACGGTCTCGCTTCGCACTTGACTATATGAGGCTTCCGGCTCACACAAGTCGGGGCAGCGGACCCTTGACCTCATCTCTAGCTCCCTCACCACCCATACTCTGTATAGCTACTCCGGGAAGCTCGTTCACTCATCCCACGCGACTCTGAGAACATCAGCTCCTTAACGACAACTATTGTTATTGTTGTTTGCTACCTTGCCTCCATCGGTTTGCGGGGTCACGTCGGGGCTAAGTCACTGCAACACTGTCTACGCAATTAACACGTTCTTCGAGCTGCATAACATCGACCCCATCGCTGAGGACAGCCTGCACCTCACCGCGGCACATCGTGGCATGATGCTCATGCAACGGCGCCTGGAGACTGTGGCCTTACGTGTCCCGCTAACTGCCGATGTCGCTTGCTCGTTCGTCGAACGTGCCGAGCTTATTGCATGTTATCATCCCCCGACTACATGTATGACTTTCGAACCCTCATGGCCGCGGTCGTCAACTTCATGTTTTTCGACCTGGGACTTCTTGGCATGTCATGCTGAGTACTTGACGCGCCCGTCGATTCGTACAACATTACCTTACAAGTGTTGTACCGCGAGAAAGGCCGCGCCAATAGGCGAGGCCCCGACGACATGCGCTTTCTGTATCACCACGTGGACGAACACCCCGGGGTCGCCCGTCTACTCCGGTTTTTCATCAACACCGTCTAGTCCGCCCCCATGGGCGGTCATGGCTCATGTCATTGGCCAAGACTGAGCTAAAAGCTGCCACTCAGATTTCCAATTTCAATATGGGTTGTCACTCTCGCCGAGCGCTCCAAATCGTGAACTGCCGCTACCATGTCGGATTGGCCTTTCGCCTCGTCGGCGGTGAGGCTCCCCCTGCCGGCACCCCATGGAGCTCGCACAACCTTCGCAAGGGCGCGGCCTTTACCGCGAACGCCAACATCGGTGTCCCGCTGTCCCACATCCGCCACCATGGCGGGTGGGTGCGGAACTCCGACGTTGTCCTAGACTACATCGACCCTAGCGTCCGATCTTCACCTGGCGCGTGGTTTTCATTGGCCACATCGCGCCCCTTCGCCATATCCAAGTTAAAACAAGACACCGCAGCGGTGGCCCTCCCGGTGTCTCTTACGTGACCTAGCGCTACCCATGATACGTCAATTTACCGCTCTCTCCATTCGCTCTTCCCTAGCAAAACCCGCCGCAAAACCAAGTTGGTAACTATGTGTTGTATGCTTAGTTAACCATAGTTGTACATTGCTGCTTACGTTTTATGTCGTAACGCGGCAGACCATCTCGCATACATGCGATTCGCGCATTTGCCCACACCACGGCCACTTGCTTTCACGCTAGCACACGCCACGGCCTCCACATAAGCGACGATAGGCGGCATGGGCTACCGGTACTGGTTTGCGGGTGCACCATGTCTGTATCACACAATGCAAGAAACGATTCGGTGGCAACTTGCGTGGTGTGCAGTTTTCTCGCGGGTTTGTACCCTAGTCCCGGCTATTATGCGGCATTTATTCGTATTAATTGAAATTGAAACTGATTTACAACATGCTGACTTGCTGCTCTCCACAGCCCAAGCCGAGTTGCTTTTAGGACATGCTTGCGGTTTGGGAAAACGGGGGCATGTTGTTGCGGCTCTTGCCGCGCCCGTGTCTATTGGTCGTTGGGTGGTGTTAAGATGGAAGTGCGGCGTGCGGCCTGGGTACAAGACCATGAGGGCAGCCGTCATCTTGGTTGAAGCTAATGTAGCGTTGGCATACGCGAGATAGGGGGCGGAAGCCACTAAGTGCACTCCCACCGGCCATTTGGTGCCGAGGACCGTGTTCGGGGTTGGCTGAGTGTGTAGGTATGGGGACCGGAAATTGGTGAGGTCCGCGGGGAGCTCGCACCGTTTCTGCACGTTAGGGTGGTTAAGGAGATGAGCTTTCTTGTTGTAGGCGGATGCGTATGTCTACTCGGGGAGGATGAGCAATGTGGCGGCAGACTCGTGCATGTGAGCGTGCACGCTGAGCACAACGCTCTTGCGCTTGGAGGGGCGCACTTGGTCTTCCTCCTCGGCGTCAGCATCCGCCTCATGGCGAGCCTTCTTGCGCTGGGCGGCGCGCCCTTACGGGCGGCTGTTGCAACCAAGTGGATGGGAGCCAGGGCGGAGACAGATCGCCATCCATGCCCGTAGCGCCCAGAAGTGGGGCTTGCGGCCGCAGCGGCGCGGACCGGTGGAGGGGGGGCGGGGGTTGGCCATCGCGAACAGTCGCTTGGGAGTGTTGTAGCCTAAGCGCCCAACACGGCACGATGTGGGCGGACGATGGAAGAGGAGCCATGGCAGTGACGTTTGATCGCACTCCCTCAGTCCTGTGAGTTCAAACGTTCAAACGAGCGCGGCATCAACACGCCATGGCGCCCGGGCTGGTGCCGGGCCGAGCAGCAAGCACGGCGCCGCCTGGCCCCGACGACCCTTTGCGGCCGGCATGTACATTGCGCTGTGCATGTATATGATGCGTAAAGTATTACTTCGATTTACGGCTCAGTGAGCCATATTTAGGGCGGTCGTAAATGTTGCGATATTTGCGACCAGCGAGGCCAGCCGCAAATCCTCGAGCCGCAAATCCGCAAGTTTGCGGTTACGGCTCAATAATGCAACTTTGTGTTAAGCGTTTACGACTACTACTCGCGAGCCGCAACCTAAATCCGTACCGGGTACCCGTACGATTGTTTGCGGTTACGGCCGAAAATGACGAATAAATGCAGCCTTAGTGCAGAATTACAGGTAGTTAATCTTGCAACCGGGCCCTGCGGTGCTACGGGTACCAGCACACAAGAGGCTCCGATAACCTTATTGGTTAGAATCTGAAAAACCGAAGGTTAACCTTGGTTTTTTTGGTTAACCTTGGTTAACCTTGGTAACAACCAAAACCAAGCCGCCCCGCCGCCCCCCGGGGCCCGGGCAGAACCGCGTAAAGTCGGACTTTAGCCATTAATGGCTAGAATTATTGGCATCCAATTTAATTAAATTGAACGCCACATGGTGGGCCTGCCCGCCGCATTGGCATTTCGCCCCGCCCCGCTGCCACCCGTGTCCTGCGGGCTGCGGCACCCTCGCTGCATAGGCCCGCACCCGGCGCTCGATCGCGCGCCCGCATGCTTGTTGCCCGCCCCCGCGCATCCTGTGCGGGCACACCCGCTGCATTCCGACCCGCCCCGTCCCGCCCCTAGCGCACTGCCGACTGCCGGTTTGCTTCATCTGCTTGACAAGCCCGCCCGATCCCCTCACAGACCGCACCCGGCGCTTGATCGCGCGCCCGCCGAGCTTGCCGCCCGCCCCTTCAGCGCCCGGTGCGGGCCCGCCCGGCGCATTCCGCCCCGCCCCGCCCCACCCCGAGCCCCACTCCCAACCCCTCGTATGCTGCAGGCGCAATCTGCTGCTGCTGAGCAACGTTCTACCCAAATGAACCCTCTACATGTGGTGACTGTTTTGCAAAGCTTGCAAGGGCTGCAACAGCACATATGCTATGCAACTGTATGTAGCATTGCAACAACAATATTCAGCAACAACAACTTGTGCAGGAGTTGCTGATGGGAATAACCCACAGTTTGGCTCTGGCGATTCGCTTGCCACCACATACAACACCTCTGCACCAACCTGGTGCACCAAGTGGGAGGGAAAGTGCATAGAAACCATACAGTAATGCAGTCCTAATGGAGGTTGTCTTCCTGAATGTGGGTGTAAGAAATGCTATATATGGCCCTTTGCAGCTTTTGCCTGCGCCTCCTTGGTGCCTCCTTGGTGCCAGACAGTACATTAGAGCAATACATGGGCGCTAAGCAAGGCCGGTGAGAAAACCTTGGTAACCTTGGTTTTAGTTAAACTTTAGTCAACCAAGGCGGTGCCTCTGCAGCACACTGAAAAGTTCAAGCACAAATGGTCGCTAAAGCACGGGAAATTCTAGAGGGACTTCAGATAGTGGTAATTCAGGCCATTTTCGGGAGGTATTCAGGCTGAACTTCATTTACTAGACGTTAGGACTTCACGCTGAAGTACCCTGAACTGCCGGCAACCCTTCAGCGCCATAACCCTGGCAAATACTGCCAGCCTGGCGCGAGGACATTGAAATCGTATCTTTGCTGTAATCCTTACACAGTTTTCCGATTACAACACAAGCATTCTTATTTAATGCCCTGATTTATAAGTACAATCCTCACTATGGGCACCCGTATACATGTACCGTACGTTACTGATAGTGTACCTACACACTAACCTACATACGTGAACCGGGTAAAGTATGGTAAAAGGTATGAGTACAATGCTTACTACGGCACCCGTACAGGTGTACCGTACCTTTACTGATAGTGATGTACCTCTTATGTACAGCTTACATATATGTAGCGACTAGTGCCGTCTGTACCCTGTACGATATACCCTGACGAATTGGGGCTTGCCCCAAATCGTATTACTCGAATGGGCCGACGCCCAAACGGGTAGGGCGGACCTTTCGTGGTCAGTGCCGGGTATTTTGATGGCAGTGTTTATTTGGACGGTGATCCAACAGTGTTGGAAATTACGTCATTGGCCTTCAATTAGTCTTGCAGAATGCTTCGGCAATTTGCTTGATGACCATAACGGAGCGTCGCCTACCCAGGGCTTTCCGTTACTGGATTGCTGCCAAAACTGGCCGTCGCAGAGACGCTGCAAGGGTTTCACTGGTACCAGTCCTGTCCCGGGGGCGGGGAACAACCCTGACGAATATTGTACGAGCAATCTCGTTCGTGTACCACTGCTTGTACGAGGGCTCCGATTTTAATATTATCGCCTATTACCGCGCCTATACATGGACAACTCCGGCCTGCTCGTCACTGGAGGGGTACCGGGGACCCCTCCCGTGCGCTGCTTGGTACTGGTGTGAATTACAAAAAGGGCAGTTCCCCAGAATTATAGAAAATCAACACAGCAAGCTGCTTGGTACTGGTTCAGACTGACTCACTGACCGGCATCCATGATATGATCTTAAAGGAATTAGATGAAAAGCAGGGGGCTCGCAGTTTTGCCAAGAAGATGTCAGATATCTTACAACATTTGGCACAGGGGCTCAGGCCCCAAAGCACGCATGAAAGGGTTGGGAAGGGTGGGTTGCGCTAGCTGGAAGCTGGCGCAAAGGCAGAAAGTGGAGACACCACCACGTCGCGGGGCGTCATATCGGGGTGAGGGATGGACGTGGGCACACGGCAGTAGCGTACTAGCCGCGTATGGCGGAATTGTAACGTCGGGTAACACCCGTCGTACTTAGCCCCGTGCAATTCAAACCTCTATAATTCTCAATATGACCATTACCAAAGCAGGGGGCTCGCAGTTTTGCCATCATGTCGCCACTTGGCTGCCTGGCTGGTTGACCGCCCCAGGGGATCATCCAACCAAAGAGGTGCCATGCTGCCGGACACGGCAGCACTGTTGGGTCGATGTAGTCGAGCACCACGCTGGTCTCCATCGCCCAGCCGCCGAAGTACTTGATCTTCTGCATCGTCACGCCGATCACGTACGCGGTTGTTGTGGCCCCCTTGCGGAGGGAGTGGGACGTCCACGCGAACCCCGAGAGGGGGGGGGGGGGTCGTGCACTGATGCCAACACCAGTTGCAGCCAGCTGGTGAGGGTGTCCGGCGTCCATTTGGCCTGCCCATCGCGCCGCTAGCACGCGGCCGCCGGCGAACACCTGGCGGGCGGCATCAATGTAGTGCAGCAGCTCCGCGATGTCGGCATGCGCTGACGCTGGCACCTGACACAACAACTTCTTGCTTGCATCAGCGCCACGCTGACCTTTCCGGTCGCGATGGTATAGGAGGATTCCGCCGTCCGGCGGGCCGACCGTGAGGTCGCCCGTACGACACTCCACCCCCGCTCCTCCGCGGCAGAAAAACAGACAAAGCACGACGACTGCCAGGCTGGCGCGGAACAGCTCCACGCGCACCACGGTATTTGGGTCCGTGCCCCAGGTAGGTCCCAGCTCCAGCCGTAGGGCATTTGCCAGGGTCAGGGCTTTCAACACCACACGCGCGGGCAATGGGGCCCGCATCAGCTCGGGGCTTAGCGTCCACTGCGACGCCGCAAGGCCCTTGCGGACCCTGCTCACCAGATCTCCCGGAGCCATCGGCTCCCGGCCGTGGTCCTTGAAGAAGTTGTTGACGGCCGACAGGTAAGGCTGCAAGCTGGAGGCTTTGATTGTCCCCATGTTGCCCAACCACGTGATGTACCGTGCCATAGTCCCGGGGTCGGCAGCCAGGACCGGTCGCCGCTCCTATACGCATAAACGGAAATATTGCTTCATGCAACTGGCGTAAGACGCCGCAGTGGCCGGCGCCCACGCAAAGGATAGGAGCTCCATGGTTTGGATGCCAAGGGCGTCAGACCCTAGAACCCATGTCAGGTACGGGCGCATCGAATCAGCCCATGGTGTCGTACATCTCACGACCTCGACGCGGTACTTCTCCGATTCAGTTCGTACTGGTGCCGCACGTACAACCGGTAGTTGGTGCCCGTTGCCCGGAAACACGGATAGCGTAGCACTTCCGGCCCCTCGGCGCATGTAGACCCATGCCGGAAGGGAACGCGGAATACAGTCACGGGCCAGTGAGGTCTGCCGATCATACCTCGCCCGTCCTGCCGTTCCGGCCGGAACAAACCGGCGCGTGGCGCCACCGTGAGCTCCTCCACTGCCAACTCGGTGAGTGCCTGGTGCCACGCCTTGCCCTCCCATCGCGGGGCGATGACGGTCGCTGCTGCGCCACTCTGATGCAGCTTGTGCACGAGGTCGGATAGCAGGAGCCAGGCTGCGATGCACCAGTGGTTTTCGCGGCGCCAATCCGCATCCGGCAGGTGCAACGAGTCCACCGCCTCGCACGTAGGGTCCAACCACGCCATGTAGCGGAAGAGCATGGTGTTGAAGGCGGACGCGAAGCGGTGGATGGAATGAGGGCCGAACCGGCTCTCGAGTTCCGCGAACATGAGGGGGTCGAGTCGCCAATCGTCGCTGTCGAGGTGCCGGCTTAGACGGTCCGCCCAGATATTCGATGCCGAGCGAATGTACCGCGCGCGCAGGTGGATGCCGTGCGAGTCCAGCAAGCACCACAATCGTCGCAGCTCGGCCATCATCTCGGGAGAGCGTGATAGAACGTGGCATACCGCCTGATGGTTGTCCTCGTGCGGGAGGACGTTGCGCCCGGCGAGGTGGGGGAGGAAGCTTTCCGCGGCAAGTCGGACCGCTTTGAGCTCCTTCCAGGTAATGTGTTGGCGCTCATCCGCCGAGCTCCAGAACCCCCGCGCCTCCAGCCTGCCGTTCAACACCCCGCCCCACCCGTAGCCTGAGCTGTCGGTGTGCATATAAGCCGTCTCCACCTGGCGGTGGATGGGCTTGCCGTAGTTGGCCTGACTGGGCACCGATGTCCACCACTGTAGGTCGCGGCGGAGCTATGGCGTCATCCGGACGCTCCCGTCCCACCGGTCGCCGACCACGGAGTGGAGCTCCCGCAGGAAGAATCTTGCGGCTGGGATTGCCAGAAAGAGGCACTGCGCCTGCCGTGCCAGTGACTGCAGCTCGCGCACTGGGAGCCACCTGGCGTTCCGCGTGGCGCGGCCGATGAGCCAGGTGGCCTGCCGGGAGAGCCGGTTCAGCTTGTCTGCCTGTGCGTAGAACATGCCGGACGCTGAGTCGATGTCCACCCCCAGGTGCCTGCCGATTTGGCAGGGCTCCCAAAAGCCCTTTGTGGGGTCCCGCTGCAGCCCCAAGGCGTCGAGGAGGCTAGCGAGCCGTTGACGGAGGTGGAGCGCATGCTCCATCGATGCGGAGAAGAGGAGGAAGTCGTCCACGTAAGGTAGGATGCGCGCCCCCCTCCACCTGTTCCGCCGGAGGTAGCGCGTGCTCCGTGTGGGCTGCGTATACGATGAGGGGGGCTCGGGCTCGGGTTTGCGCAGGTGGGTGATGAAGACTTGTGTGAGCGTGACGAAGTAATAGGGCGAGAGGCTCCAGCCCATTGGCAGACCCACAAGCATGTAGAGCTGACCTCGGACGTTTACGGTGAAGTAGTCTCGGTCCGCCTCCGCGATGCCTAGAGCATAGAAGCCGTCTTGGAGGTCGAAGGAGAACATGTGGTCTCCCTTTTTGGTTAGGTGGCGCACTCCCAGTAGGGTCTCCATCTTGAGCCGCTTGCGCACACAATAAGAGTTGAGCACGCGGAGGTCGATGATGCAACGCCAATGGTTGACGCCGGGCTTGGGTACTAAAAAGAGTCTTGACACCCACTTTCGGCAGGTGCCAAACTCCCACGCGCCGGACTCCACGAAGCGGGCAAGCTCGCCCTCGAGGAATGTGAGCTGCGATGGGGTAGCGTCATGCATGATGATGCCGTTGTGAAGGTTGGGTGGGGGGCGGTTGTGCTTGAAGGGGATCCGGACGCCCTCCTGGATCCACCGTTGGACTTGATCGCTCGCCCCGATGTCTTGCCATTGCCGCCACTGCCGCCGTACGCGGTGTCGCATGTAGCTTGAACTTGGGTAGCATGACTCTGGGTTTTAGGCACACCGTCTGTTATGCTCCTCAGTCAGCGGGGTAGTAGTCTTCCTCGCAGGGCTGCCGGGCTGAGGCTTGCCCTTGATTTTGTCTTTGTCCTTGTTTTTGTCCGCCCTCTCCTTTGTGGCACGGTCTGCGTGTTCTGCGCGCTCTTGCTCCTTGATGCGGATGTTGCCGCTGCCGCCTCCGCTCCCTCCGCTGCCGCTGCCCTTGAACTGCGCGGCGGCCTGCGCCTTGGCCACGTGGTGGAGGCTGACTTCGAGTCTTTTGTCGTCCAAAGCGTTGAAAAGGCCGTCGACGCCGTTGCTGGAGCGCTCGGCGGCCGTGGTGTCGAAGAAGCGGGAGTAAACGAGGCGCTCGGCGAGTCGCTCCTCGCCGGTAAGCGCCTGCTTGCACTTGAAACGCTGGAGGTAGGTGAGCCGGTCTTCAGCAGCCTGCCCGCACGTCGCGATCGTGCGAATCGCGGAGTCGATGAGTAGGTCGTTGGCGCGTCCGCGGTGTCGCGAGCGGTGGCGTTTTTCGCGCGAAGCGTTGCCACAGCGTCAGTGAGCGCCACGTGCGCGGCGGCGGTAAAGACTCCCTAGCACAACAGGTGGCGATACTCGTCGCGCGTCGCGTGCTTCTTCTCGTCGGTGAGGTAGCGGTCCCACTCGTCGTTTCGTAGGTTCCACAGCCCGGGGTTGGTGAGTCCTACAGGGGGCATAGACTCGGCGTATGCCCGCGGCAGGTAGTTTATCCAGTCGCGCGGGTCGATGAACGCCGCGTGGCTTGGATATTTTGCACGGAAACCGGGGAGAGGGTCGTCCTCCTCCTCGTCACCCTCGAGGCCGTCGGCTGGCGTCGCGGGAATGGGTTTCTCCGGAGGTGGTTGTTGAATGGAAGAGGTGCGGGAGTCTAACTCGTCGAGTCGCAGCAGCATCCGCTGCACCAGCGCACTGAGGCTAGCGGTGTCAGTCGTCGAACTCGCGGCGTTGCCTCCACCGCACCGCTCCGAATCGTACATGTCGCCATGCAACCGTGTGTTGTCCATAGTACGGCATGCTGTCGTGATTGCAGTCGCGGCGAGCGGTTGGCGTCGAACGTCGTTATGAGATTGTGTGTCACCTTATGAGACTGCGAGAGTCTCGATGCCGTAGCGCTAGCTGGAAGCTCGCGCAAAGGCAGAAGGTGGAGACACCGCCGCGTCGCGGGGCGTCATATCGGGGTGAGGGATGGACATGGGCACACGGCAGTAGCGTACTAGCCGCGTATGGCGGAATTGTAACATCGGGTAACACCCGTCGTACTTAGCCCCGTGCAATTCAAACCTCTATAATTCTCAATATGACCAGAAGTTATATTACCATTCCTTAACTAAGCGGTGCTTCGCGCCGGGGATATGTGGAGGTGCCCCTACCTCTTGGGTTGAGCCTCGTGCGGGATGCGGGCCGATTTCAGCCGGCTTGTAGTGCTGATCTTTCATGTTTGCTTTTGAGCGGTAGATTTGTAAATCAGTTTTTTACAGAGCACTATTAATTTCAGAAAAGATCAAGTACACAAGCCGCGTAAAAGCGGGCCGCTGACTACTGGTGCGCATTTCAAATAGGCCAGAAGCACACCGCTAAAAGCAGTATTAAAATATCAGGACTACAAGCTGCCTAAAAGCGGCCCGCATCCCGCACGAGGCCGCGCCGGTCGGGCCGGTCGTCAGGTCTACGGGGCGGGCACGGCGCGAAACGCCAAGCCCGCCCCGTGTACCGGAACCGGACGCCGTTGTTCGACCGTCGCCCGTCCGTTCTCGGACGCCGGGCCCCGGGTCGGCGGACGCGGGGCTGTATATGTGAGTGACATGAGGCGGCTACACTATACCGGTACTAATACTTACACCATTACCAGATGAAGTAAAAACGCGCTGCGGTACCGCGTTATTTTTGCGTAACCGACGAATATCAAGCGTGCATGGGCTAGAATACACGCGCGTCCATTCAGAAACTTGCCGTACTCGTACATGTACCGTGATATCAAACGAGCGAATATCGAACGTATGACGGTTCATTCACGAAGACGCGGCGCAGCACGCGAGGACGGAGGACGGAGGACGGACGCCTCAGATCTCGTAACGAAACCGCGGTGCTACCGGTATCGTTTCGCTCACACTGCGGGAGATTTCGGACCACCTCCTCCTTTTCTCCGCTCAACCCAAGAGATAGGGGAATGAAAGTCCTACAATTTTGAAATCGCACGGATTCTTCCGGATTGCCCGACTGTAGTAAACCAGTCGCCGCACCCCCTAAGTTATCATTTGTCGGAGTTGTCCCCCCCCCCCCCCCCCCCCCCCCCCCCCCCACCCTTCCCGCCCGCTATGAATGGTCGGAGAAACGTTGCATGCATGAGCTCGTTCCTCCGACCGAACCCCTCTTCTATTGTAGGAGCGTTTTTCCTCCACTAGAAGACACCATGTGACGCCATGGCGGGCGATCGCCCCGAGCATGCCCAAACCATGCATGCCCCCCCCCCCCTCCCCGTCCCCCACCCACCCTCCCGGCTTGTTTCATCGGCGCACAGCTCTTGCGCGTCGCGCGTCGCTGCCAGGGACCTTGAGGGGCGTGGGGCGCGGCGGCCTCTTGGCAGGCACAGCCCGCGCGCAAAGGCGGGCTGGGCGCGTTGCGCTTGCGGCCTTGCGGGCTGCCCTCGCCGCTGGGGGAGGCCGGCTAGGCTCGTGACCCAAGGAGGCCCACATGACCCGCGGGGGCTTCGGGCTAAGCTGCCGACGGGCCGGCAATCCTTCAAAGCATGATCGGCTGATGCAGCTGCGCATCACTCAGGCCACCCGGCCCGGCATGCACGTCTCTAGACGCGAGCTCCTGGGTGCGGTCATGACGATGTGTGGCTGGAGGAGGAGGCCGTTGCGGGCGTATTGCTGCGCGTTCCAGGGCGCATTGGGTTTTAGAACTTTGCGCTCCTTTCATTTGCAAGTCATAACTTGGGGTCTGCTGCGGGTGCTGGACCGTCGGAGAAAGGCCCGGTTTTATCGGCGGATGCCGCGGTTCCTAGAGTGGGAGCATCCCCCTCGCGCGTTTCGTTGACGAAAGATAACTTCTGCCTGAAGGACAAGTTTATGGGGTTTCCTCTTCCCAACACGCTAACTACCCTAGTGCCTCGGGCAAATATGTTGTATTGTATATACTCAACACGAGTATACAACACGGGTCGCGTCGGCATCATTAACAGATTTTAATTACATACTACAGTCCCCCTCGTCAGTCTTGCACACCGCTTCCCGCAGAAACCCGTACCGTAGTTCGGATTCCGAATAAACCACGGACAATACAAAGGCATCAGGCACAGCCGCCGGCGGTGGTGCCATGCCATCCCTGCCACAGGGCCCACCCACACAACGAGCCGGCCACCAGGCAGGTCGGTCGTCGGTCAGTCCAAGAGACTGGCAAGAGGCCCATGGGACGGGGAGTGGGGGGGGGGGGGGGGGGGGGGGGGGCGCACTCGTAGTTACAATGGTTTGACCGCAATGGTGCTGTCTGGGGTACCGAATCGCCTGGGGTACGCGGCATGAGGCAACAGCCCGCCCACCCGTCGCCCGCAAAACGCGAGTAACAAGGCACCAACTATTGTTGTCGACGGCCTCGACCCGCCAAGGCAAGGACGAGGCCTCGAACGCGGCGCGCGCTGGGCGCTTCGTCAGCACTGCGCGTGAGCCACGGCGCTACGCTACCCGCCCGCACGCCGGGTGGGATGGCGCGGTCGCCTCGTTGGAGTCGCACATGGCGGCTGCTCAATCAACACTACATGAGCAACAGCTCGCACACTGGAGCGTGGAGGAACATCTGGCTGAGCTGCAGGCTGAGGTGATGCAGCTCTGTGATGGCGAGTCGGTGCAGCGCGCCGAGCAGCCCGCCCGGGCTGTAAAAAGGACAAGGAGCTAGCCGGCATGCGCGTCTCACAATTTTGTAAAGGGCATCGTGGACAAGGCATACACGTGCCCGTGCTGCAAGAAGATGATCCGCGATGTCCCCCCAAAAAAGATCAAGAACGAACCGAGGGAATTTGCAAGGTTGCATGCTGCGGAGAGGTATGTTATGTTGAATTGTTTTGCAGCGTTTGCATATGTATTGATATGTTTCATGCTGATTGGTAATACAATGTTGCTGATCTTTTATAACTATATGCACATTGCAGGTACCTCAAGCCCCCACTGCTACACATCTAAGCCAAGCATAAGGTACATGATCTCATGTACATCAACCTCCGCATCACGGCGGGCATGACTTACCCAACGGTAAGCGCCTCCGATGATGTGAAGGTGCAGACCCGCCTTGGAAACTTGCAAGCAGCTCTAGGAGCACCCATAGTTCAGGGTAGGGGGGGGGGGTCCGTGGCCAAATGAAAATTCATGAAAGCCACCAACATGAGCTGCCCACACCAAAGCGACCGAAGCGTGGCCCACATGGCAAGAAGCGCGCTACGCCCACGTAGAGCGCCCCCCCCCCCCCCCCCCCCCCCCCGGGCACCAAGCGGGCTGCGCCCACGGGAGCCGCAGCACCGCAGACCTTTCCCCCCATAGAAACAGTGTAATAGCTTTTCAATGACAATTGCGATGCAAAGAGTGAGATATGTAGTGAAAAGATTACAGCGCGCGGCTAGCGCCTGGCCGCCGCCTTCTTGTCAGCGAGCATCTTCTTTCCCTACCGCACTCTCTTGCCCTGCTCTCTCTCAAGGCGGGCCTGGGCATCTTTAAGCATGCCGGCAACCCTAAGCATCCTGGGGGACTCCGTGTTGCTAACACCGCCTTACTTGCCTACCGGCCCATCGGCACGCCGGTGTTTCCGACCGTATGGTTGCCTTGGGGTGGGAGAGCGCGGGTGGCTGCCGGCGTCCTACTTGCACTTCCCGCAGAGCGTGCCGGCCGGTATCCTGAAGGGCGAGCCGGGGGAGGCAACAGAAAAGTTAGAATGGCATGTAGCGAGTACGACTGACATTTCTAGTTAATTGTATTATCCACCACCCAACCCCACCGCCATCGCACATGCACGTTGCGGCGCTCACTTGTAGAGCAGGCCGGTGAGCTGCCCGCCATCGACGTCCGTGATGTTGAAGGCCTCCGCCTCGGCGAGGCGCGGCAAACAGTAAGCGGTACCGCGCTCGACGGTGCCGTGCTTAATGAGACGCTCCGGGGGCGTCAGGACGCGCCCGGTAGTCGGGGACAGCTCCAAATCGTCCTCCTTGTCGCTCCCCTCGTACTCCCACTCCGCCCACTACCCCCCACGTCCTAGTCCTCATCCGAGGAGAGGTCCAAGAACCTGGTGCCGTCGTGGTCTGGGTAGTGGAGTTTAGTCCTGGCTGCGCGGCTGGGCTGGCTGCGGGTGGGTGCCACGCCCCCGCCGGTGCCATCCTCCCACTCGCGCATTGCCACAGAAATACCCATCCACGAAAACTAACCGGACTAAGGGATTGTACAACACATCACTAGGAGAGAATCCACCAAGGCAGAAAGTTGCCAAATATACGTGGCTAGGTCTCCTAACCGTTAAAGACACATTTCCTAGGCGGAGTAAAGCAGCGGCATGGGTGCGAAATTGAGGGATGTGGGTGGGTGGGCGTGCGCGCACTGTACACGGTCTCGAGGGTGGCCACGGAGATGCCGAACTACTTGGCCTCTGAGGCCAGAAAAGCCGCGCCATGCAGCCAAAGTCCCGTTTTTGGGTCCATTGCGCCCCCGCGGGGGCCGGTGCTTCGGTTGGTTGCCGGGGGTGGGTGGCTGTGACCGAGAATGTGGCAGGGTGACGAGTGGGTTGGCATGTACATGGCGTTGTGCCGCACCACGCACGCGTGCAGCTGAGTGGGCGGAAAAACGGTATGTTGGATATAACATCTTCGGGCAGTTTTCGCGCTACGGCACGGATTACCGCGGGAAGCGGTGTGTGCCATGTACGTATATGTCCATATCGCCACGTCACCACTATCATCAACGGCTTGAGATGTGATAGGTGGCGGAGGGGGGGGGGGGGGGGGGCTGCTTGTTACGCTCGTGATTCCGCTCGTCTGCGCTGGTTCGAACCCTGCCGGGGCCCCTCGGTGGAAATATAACCGAGGGGGTAAGGCGGGGGGGGGGGGGGGGGGGCTAATACGGGGCTAGGTTCTACTACAAACTCTCGTACAGTGGCTTACCGCGCGACCCGCATCACGATAAAAAGGCGATGTACTCGCCCGGCGCGGACGGATTTTCCCCGCTTAGGGGGCCGCTAGGCGCAGCCCAATAGCAGAATATGGGGGCGTATTGATGGCCAGCCCTACCACATACCCTGGACAATGCCCTAGCAGGTGAACATA